>JAVLUE010000507.1:0-92108 GCA_034190945.1 Octodonta nipae
CCATTTTGTTTTGTTTCTTTTTTTGTGCTTGACAAAAGGTAATTAGTTTAATAAGAAGTTTTAATCAATTCAAAATAAAATTATAGTAATAACATATAACTGGTAAGATTTTGACTTCAAATTGTTTCAATTTTTCAGAAATTATTATCAGATTAATGAAAATATTTCTAATAAAATGAATTTCTAATATAAAAATATTTTTTTTCTTATACCATATTCACCGTTTATTTCTAAACGGTTAACTTTTGAAAACAATAATGAAGAAAAAACATATTGCTTGTTTTTTCTTGATAAAAAAAATTAGAACTTTTTTTAAAAATAGAACTTTAGTTGCCATTTATTGAATTGATCTGAAATGTTTTTAAAAGTGAAAAAATCACCTTTAACAATTTTTGCTTTTATTTTATAATTCTATTTTTGAAATTTGTTTTCATTAAGTTGTTTTATTGCATTTTAATGTTTTGTTTGATTGTTTTTAAATTGACAAAAATATAATTATAATTTAAATTTTTTTTAAATAAATAATAGGGAGCTAATCGAAACATGCCGCCATTTATAAAATCAAACCTTGATGATATACATGATGAATTTGATGTTCCCGATTTGCGTCCTGTAAATGATAAGTTTGATAAAGAAAAGCCTTATAAAGTTCAGATAGTTTGGAGAAACGTTATTTTGATTTCATCATTACATCTTGCTGCTTTGTATGGTCTTTATCTTTGTTTCTCTAGTGCTAAATGGCAAACAACTCTTTGCGGTAAATTTTGAATATTCTTGACCAGGAAAAAATATTGGATTTTTCAAATTCAGGCTTCTTATTTTATCTATTATCTGGCTTGGGGATAACGGCTGGATGCCATCGTCTTTGGGCACATAGAGCTTATAAAGCAAGATTTCCGTTGCGAGTTTTTTTGGCTTTTCTGCAAACTATGGCGTTTCAAGTGAATTTGTTTTTTCATTTTTTTTTTGTTAATAATTTTTTAATTTAGAACCACATCTACGAATGGTCAAGAGACCATCGAGTTCATCACAAATATTCAGAAACGGATGCCGATCCTCACAATTCTAATCGAGGTTTTTTCTTTGCTCATGTTGGATGGTTAATGTGTCGTAAGCATCCTGAAGTTATTCGTAAAGGCCAAACAATAGTAATGGATGATTTGATGCAAGATCCGGTTGTTCGATTTCAAAAAAAGTAATTACTATTTTAAACAAAAAAAAAAAAAGATTGTTTTGGGATTTAACAAGTTTTTCAAACCAGACCAGTAAAGGCTTATTTGATAAAATAATTTAACTTGAAGCAACCAGAAAAGTTCGCTTATTCAGTTTGCTGAGATGATTCTTTTTTTAATCAAACTATTTATTTATTTCAAGTGTACATTTCCATCATTTTTCTCGATTTTTCAAAAATTTTAAAGAAACTTTAAATTTCAAGGGTTTTCTCATCACAAAAAAATTAGTGTTTTGCCACAGAAATTTTTTAAAACAATGAACTTGCTTTTTTTTGGTGGATTACAAAATTAATTTGAAAAAAAACATCACATGATCAATATTATAGTTGCATCAAATTACTGTGTGAAATTTATTTCAAAAATCTGACAAATATTACAGTCAGTCTACTTTGAACTTATGTTTTTTTTTCAAGATAGCCCTTTTTATTCTTGATAATATATTTTAAAATTATACTTTTTTTAATTGACAGTTTATGTGACTAATTTTTTTAAATAATTTTTTTCAGATACTATTTGCCACTAATAATATTGTGTTGTTTTGTTTTGCCATCTCTTTTTCCCGTTTGGTTTTGGAATGAAACCTTGTGGAATGGTTTTTTCATTTGTTCGATTCTTCGTTATGCCCTTACGTTGAACATGACAGGGTTGGTCAATTCGGCGGCTCATTTTTGGGGACGTCATCCGTAAGTTTTATTAAGTTTTTTTCAAATGATCACTGTAATCAAATATATATTCATCACATGGTTTGGTGTGGGTTGATGTGAGAAAATTTCTCGTCTTATCATAATCACGATCATTTTTAAATAATATGACAAAAATTTATTAAGAGACTAAAATTTCTGATAATTGAAGAAGGTCATGAGGCCTCAATTTTTTTCATTTTTTTATAATAAGTTATGTCTCAAAATACATCGTAGGTGTAGCAGTAGTTGTTGTTTTTGTGATGTTTCCTTAATTTGGTGCAATGCTCGCAAAACATATCACGAGAACTACTTTAATTCTAGCAGAAACTGTAAATTATTTACTTATTTTGTTTTTTAATGTCTGCTAAATGATGAATGAATTAGACAAATATGAAAAACAATTTTGACAGTTTCCGGTGGTGATGAGTTTTTTAGAATAAATTAAATATTCTTAACATAAATAATTATTCTTATTTGCTTTGAAAAAAAACACTATCAACATTATTTTTATTTCTATGTCATGCCATTTTTGTTGAGTTTGTTTTTTTTTTAATTCATTTCATCTTCTCAGATATGACAAAAACATCAATCCAGCGGAAAACTACTTTACAGTCTTTGGGGCTATTGGCGAAGGTTTTCATAACTATCACCACACATTCCCATACGATTATACGGCATCCGAATTGGGCTGGCGTTTTAATCTATCGACGATGTTTATCAATGCAATGGCTTCGCTCGGGCTGGCCTATGACTTGAAACGAGTTTCGCCTGAAATGATCATCAAACGTAAACTTCGTACTGGCGACATTGATACCCATGGTGATTACGGCCTTTATAATCCACGGATGGATAAAATAAAGAGTCTTTAGAAATTGCAACTAAACAACATTAACAAAAAAATAATAATAAACACCGCCGTCGCTTGTTGTGTCAATGACAAAAAATTTCTAAATGAATTAATGATTGGTAAAAACTAAAAAAAAAAATTACAATTGGCATAGACGAAAGAAAAGACTAAAAAAAATTTTCATGATTTTATTTTAAAATTTTTTTTAGTTGCAATCTGTTGCTGCAATATTCATCTCTTAATTTCAACTACAATTTTAAATACATCAAATGTGTTTTTTTGTTTTTTGATAATAATCAATTTTTTCCAGTGTTTGAAAAATTATTAAGAATTGAAAAATTTATCATAAAATTTCATTAATTTTGTATTTGACATATGTTCTGTTATTTGATTTGTTGACAGCTGAAGATCGTTTTTTGGCCAATTTTTTATGATAATCTCTGTTTTATTTTTTTAGTGAAGAAGAAATATCAACAGTTTTTTTACAACTATTTGAAATTTTTTTTAATTTAAAATACTTTCAATCTAAAAAATAATTGAAGATTCAAGGGATAAACATGATAAACCGATTAATTCATTTTTTTATTCTTATTTTTTTAACAATTCAATACTCCAAGTTGAAGCACTCGCTGTGGTTGAAACAACCATCAAGCAACAAAGATATTTTCAAAATTTGCTTTCTTCAGGAATCGGTTTCAACAAAACTGTTTTTATACGAGCGCGATGAAGTAACAGCGGAAATGTGAAGAATTTACGTGAAAATGGAAACTCAATTTGTTCAAATAGCACCGCTTATGTTTAATGTTTTTGAATCATTCGATTTCGCTTCATTTAATCAAAACCTACCTCAATTAATTATTTATTATATTTATGATTAATATATATACTGTATAACTTGCATTTATAAAAATTTTAAAATAGTTTTATTTGATATCACAACTTTAATTTCATGATCAGAAATATTTGAAAGCCAAAATTTTTCATTAGTTTTGGTTTCATTAAAAAAAATTCATACTTATTTCTAATTTTTGCACTTAAATTTGAACTTTATTTCCAAAAATAGCAGCGCTCGATTTAGCTACTTCATAAAGATTTTCAGAGCATGTCTGATAATGTTGTCTACATTGGTTGCATTGATTAGACAAAGCTAAACGATATCCCAACAGAGCTCCATTGTGAATTATGTCAATAGATTTTGGTTTTTTTGGATCTCCACGTAAGAAATTCGATTCGCTTGGTGTGGTCTAATTGCTTTATGCATGAGATTCAATTGATGCCTTATACAATTGGCATGTGTTCTCGCAACAAACTAAAGCATAGCATGTAGTCAAATTGGCTCGATCAACGAAATGCATAGAATAATGGTAATAAAGTATTTCTGGACTCCAGTTTTGCGACAATTGAGGAGCTTGGTTGACAAAAGTTACATTTTCTTCAATTAGTTTACGATACAATGAATTGATGTTAACTGTGTAATCGTAATTGGCAGCTGATTTGCACGAAGAATTATATTCTTTTTGACATTCAAAGCAAGATTTTTTGATTTCTGCGCTTTTAGCTAATTCAATACCTTTTTTTGATGCCAACATTATAATGCGAACAAAATCATTGCTTTCATCTTCTTCATCTTTTCTAGAAATTGAATCAATAGATGATGGTATTTGGGCAAGTGCTTTATCAATAATTGACTGTTGATAAACTTGTTGATCCACCGTTCTTTCAGGCCAAGCGAGACAATGTTCGTAGCAGGCTGACATAGCTATGCATCCAGTCAAATTTGCTTCGTTTATAACGGCCATGTTTTGAATGAACAGATCACTGATAGGAACTGCGCTTGGAATAGTTGCATTGTTCTGACCACTGTTTGCCAAATCATTACTGAAAAGAAGATATGATAAAGTAGACTCTGATTTTTCCATGATATCTTTGATCAACTCGGAAATCGAATGCTTCAATTGACTACATTTTTGCGTTTGGCTTTCATAACTTGATCTGTCGGCACAAAGTCATTGACTTTTGTTTGGGCATACCCTGCCAGTAATAGCAAATGGAAGCAAAATATCAATAAGGAATCCATCGAATTTTGAGATCAATGTAGATGAATTGCAAAAGCAAAATTTTCAATAATAAAAAAAATTATTACACTATGTTTAAAGTAAAAAAGGTTTTTTTCTGTTTACAATTGAAACAAAAAATTTCGCAATGCAAAAAAGTTTTGTCATGTGGAAACATACTTGAAGCTTCTTTCCCATTTTATAAATTACGTTCACTTTCTCTCATTTAATTTTTATTTGAAACTCTTCAAGATATCGTTGTTTGTCAGTAGTTTCATTTTCTTATTTACGCAAGTTTGTGGATGTTTTTCTCTCAATAGAAAATAATATATTTCCTCTTGGAAATCTTCTTTCTTTGAAAAATTGCTTTTTTTTAAACTTGTTTGTTTCGCATAAAACATTTTTCTGCTATAATTATATATCTGTAATGTATTTTATATTGTAATCTTGCAAGATTTTTTAGCTTTTATTAGATTTGAGTGTTTTTTTTTCAAAAACCATGAAAATTTTGGTTCAATTACGAATTTCCTTTATGTAAAATTTATCAGTGTTTAAAAATGGTTTTTCAAAAAAAGCTTTGTTAGTGTTTCATTCAATATTCATTTTTCGGAGAGTAATATTCAATAATATTTTTACGAAAATATTATTGTACAAATTTATAAAGAAATGCACAGTTAAATAATCTTCAAAAAAAAATTGAAAATAGTAAACGTAGAAAATAAGTAAGTGCGCCAAAAATTTGCAAAATCAATCAATGAATCAAACTTAAAAATTGATAATTGTTTTGATTTTTAATTTATCGATTTGAAAATATTTTTGTATTTTGTTTTTTCTGAGTTTTTCATTAATTTGACTTTTTAATGCCTGAATATTGTATAACAGTATCATTCACAATCTGTCACGACAAATTATATTTTTATTCTACTTTTTTGAAGTGAAAATTGTTGTTTTTTCTGTCATAGTTGTAGGTTTTGTGTTTAAAACTGTGGGAATTGAATTTGCAACAAGAGAGTCAAAAAGTCACGAACAATATTTCAAGTAAAAATCCTTTTGTCAATAATTATTAGTAGCAGGCAAAAAAATATACAGTTTAAGACTTTTATTAAACAAATTCATTTTCATGAAAATTGAAACTTTTCCATTTAACTTGTCAAAGAAAATTCTTCAATTCGAGTTGTTAAATTGATGTTGTTCGATATTTTTTGATGAAACTCACATAGCTAATGCTTTAAAAACAACTCTTGCATTATTTTTTGAAAGAAATTTTAAATGTAAATACTAGGCAATAAACAAACAAAATAAACTACTCTGAATCAATAATTGAAGCTCTGTCGCTGCACTAGAAATTGTCCCCACAAAGTACCGGGTCAATTTTCATCACTTTAAATTTAAATTTTAAAAACAAAAATTTAGCACATCAAGATTCATATTTCAGAAACATTGTTTCAAATTACTTGAATTTCAGATACAAATATGCAATGAATATTTGAAAGCGCATATAATTATTGATGATTGTTGGTTCCCTAATATGCTGGATGTAAGCAGTTGTACCCCAGGTAGCTTTTTTGAAACTAAAGATTTGAAATATGAATCTGAAACTAGAATAGTTTTAAAAAATTTAAATTTTATATAATTTGTTTTTTTTTAATGTCAGGTGGAACAAAAAGTTTTATCAGTTATAAATTATTTACAAAACTATATGCTAAAAATATACTACTTTATAAAACAAAATAAAAAAAATTTTAATTTTCAAGTTTAAATTTTAACACGATTATTATTTGATTGCGTGTTGAAAATTTAAAAAAAAAATTTTTTTAAAATTTAAAATGGTTGAAAAAGTATAAAAAAGAAATTGAAAACCAGAAAAATCATCAAAAAAAAAAAATAATGATGAGTTTTGCAACAAGATGTGCATTGATATTATTTTTTATTGGTATTGCCATAATTTTTTTATTATGAATAAATATTTTTTATTTTTTTCGACAGGACTGCTTTTTCACGATGCAAAAAGTGCGGTAATTCCGACTTCTCGCGATATTGCTGACGATCTTGATAAAAAAATAACCTCTTTAATGACAAATTTTGAAAAAATGAAGGAAGGATTTATGGCAAATGTTGGAAGTTTATTCCGGGAAATTTTCAAGCTATGCCTTCATGAACAAATTAATTTACCGGATGGCCATAGAAACATTGAAACATTAAATAGAATGTTGACCAATTTAATCGATATTGTTCACGAAAGTTGATTAGATTTTTCATTAATGAATTTCATTTAATATTTTACTATATATTTGATAGTAAAAAAAATGATATTTATCAAAACTGAAGCAAGAAACCGAAAAATATATTAAATAATAAAAAATTAATATAAACAAGCTTTTTTTTTTGTTTGGAAAAAGAGATTTAAAAAAAACTAACCCGGAAAACTAGATTTTTTTCTCAAGTTTTTTCCTAATGATTAAGCTATCTGTAAATTATTTTGATTATGTCAAACATGAATTTGTTCTTCTAAATGAATAAACTAAAATCATGAACTTATTTTCCTGACATGATGCTAATTTTTTTAATAATAACAGCTTTGAGCGAGTTTCATTTTCTGAGCAAATGAAAGTAAAATTAATGAATTTCTAAGAAAGTCAAAAATAGTGAAACAGTCTTCACAAAATAAAAAAAAACTTTGTTTCATTCCCACCCTATAGAGAACATGGCAATTAACTTTCTCATAGTAATAAAATGAGATTATGCATTAAAAAAACTGATCATCAAAACCATTCTCACAAGCTTCGCGTCACTTTTTTTTTTTTAAACTGCTTTAATAGATTCAAATTAAAAAAACCGGAAGAAACGATTTTCTAACAAGTTAAACAAGTTTTTTTTTGCAAGAAAAATAAATAAATATCAATTGTACAGGTGGAACGAAAAAAAAAAACGCAAATTTTCCGTTTTTTGTTTTTTTTTCGAATGATCATGTTTTAAAAGTGTGTTTGTCATTTGCTCAATGAAATGATTTGAACACTTAAACTAATTTCAAATTGGATTAATTAAAACTTTAATAATCATAAAAAAAACAAAGGAAAAAATATTTTATTAAAAACCCGAGCTTTTTTTTATTAATTGAATCAACAAAAATAATCAATCAAACTTTAGTTTGGAAAATTTATTTTTCAATTACTTACATTTTCTTCTATTCAAACAATAATGATCATATTGTTTTCAATTAAATAGATAGAAAAACTTTTTTTTTCTCATTTTAATTCATCTCAGAAAAAAAGGGCTCCACAAGAGAAAAATAAGCTGATTTCTGTGATTGGAAGACGAAAAAAATCTCATAAAAAGATTTGACTTTTTCAGTTTAAAAAAAATAAAGAAAAAAATTTCCACGTTTTTCAACTTAAATTTTGAAAAAAATAATACGAAAAATGGTACGGCTTTTTATCGCATAGTGTTCCCTAAAACTGTCAGTTTTATTTCAATCCGCTTTTCTCATACTCCTAGTGAATTCAAACATAATTTTTTTATATCTTGACACTGAAAGCTTTGAGTTTGAAAATCGTGTCAAAAAACAAAGTCAACAGTTTTTTCTATGAAGAGTGATAATTAAAAACGTATTGATTTTTGTTTTTTTCTGGTTATTTTTTCTTCATTTTTTTAATATTGAAGATTCAACTTTTAAAATTTTCAATTTTTAACAATGTGAGTTTAAAAATGTTTTCTGTACAATACTAGAACACAGTTATTATTAATTTTTGAGTAATAGAAACTATGGCAGATAAGCCACCCATGAATTTTAGCAACCCTCACGCATAAAAAAAAGTACTGTCAAAAAACACGCACGTGCGTACGTACGTATGTGCACACGTAGTTGATTGATAAGACATTGAATCAAACTTTTCTTCTGTTTAAAAAACACAGTTATCACAAGCTTATTACTAACTTGATTTCATCTCTATGTACCATGATCAAATCTTGGAATTTGAATTTAATCAATTTTCTGAAGTCGTAGAGAACTGAAATTTTCAGGTTATAAGTCCGGCGAACATGAAATCTTTCATCTATTTTGGATTTATAGCTGCTATAATTTCTTAGTTAGCTATAGATAATATATCTTGGCTATAGGCTATGAATAAAGAGGATTGTTTCTTAAGAATCTTCACGAAACTAACATAAGTTTCAAACAAATTAATTAGACTCTTTACAGTAGTAAAATATATTTTTCCATTCAAAAGCAGAGTAAATAATTTCTGAGGATCCAAAGTTTGATTAATTTTGTATTATCCAAAATCTTGTTTGATTTGACAAATGAAATTTTTGTAGTCTCAAAATATTGAGAAACATTTAATGAATCTCATGTGAGATTAGTGAAACATATTTGCAGGTGTTTGGTCAGTACAATCAATTTGAAAACCGAACTTGAAGTTCTGGAATTTGCCCTGATAGAATATGTGGAGATCGTTTGATGTTGTTTTTGAATGCAAATGATTAAAATTACCGAGGATCGAGGATAATATCAATGAAAATTGTCTTTTTAAAAAACTGATATATTTTGCATTTCGCATGTGCGTACACTTTCTCACTTGGTTTCATGAGTTACGTGTGTGTAATCGAACTTTTTTTTATAAGTGAGGTTGCTAAAATTCATGGGTGGCTTATCTGCCGTAGTTTAGGGTAATTAATAATTGTTTTTTCCGATGAATTCAATCAATAATTGAGACAAAGCCTTATTGTTTCTTTTAAAACAAATTAGATGGCGGGTCTAATGTTGTAAACTTTGTTGAGAGATTCGGCGGCCATATTAGTTGAGAACATTTTATCGTTTTTTTTTAAATTTCCTTTAACCAACCATTTTAAAAAAATTAATAAATCAAGATAATAAGAGATAAAATTTAACTGTTTTTTATTCAAATAAAAGTTCAATTTTTTAGAAATATTTGAAATCAGTTTTCCCTTTTTATTCTCAAAAAAACCATAATTCTCATCAAAATTAAATCAAATTGAATTATTAATTCAATATTCATAAGTTTAAAGTATTTTGAACGTATTTTCGATAATCTCAGCTTGAAATTATTTGTTAATTTTGTATTTTTAACAAAAACGACATTTGATCAAAATACCTGATTAAAAACTTCATTTAATTTTTAAATCAAAATTATTTTTTAATCAATTGTTTTAATAGAAAAAAACTATCACTATTTTAAAGTCAGCTTTCTCAATATTCTTAAATTTATTTAATATAAATCGTATTGTAAATCATGTTAGAGATCCAAATTATTTATTAGACTTAGTCGATTTAGTAGAAATATTAGAAAACCTTAGAAAATAAATTTTAAAAATATACATTCGAAAAAGATACTTTTTTGACAGCCACGTACTCAAAATTTAATGCTCACGATGAAAAAATAAATAGTGAAAATCAACCAACAATTAACATCAACTCTTTCAAGTTTGAGTAAATATAAGTTCTTGCCAAATAGAAAGTTGGAAGTTTTTTTTCGAGTGATGAAAAAAATACACACAAAATTATAACTCTAATTAGTATAATAGTAATTGACAGTATATCTTCTCGGTCTATTTAGTTGAGAGTACTTTCTTCAACCATATGGTGCTTTCAAATAAGATTCATTTAATAACAATTGAATAATAATCTATAATTTACTGTAATACAACAATACATTAGAAAGAAAACTAAAGTTATTGTATTATTAATGATTTAATAATTAGGTTTACCAATACGATTTCAGTTGGTCATCATACACAGAATCTATTAAAAATGAATCAATCCATCAATTTAAAAGATATTAAAACGATTTTTTCAATTATCCACCGTTTTTGATTTAATTTTAAAAAAATTATTTTTATTCTGATATTATTCTACATTGAGCCAAGTGTTTTGATTTCCGAAAGAAACTTTTGCAAAAAAACTTGCATTATTACCAAATTACACAACTGTTTCAATTGTGCTAAATAATCGGAAAAAACTTGCTTATCTTGAAAAGCATTTTAGAAACTTAAAATTGTTTAATTAATTTGAAAAAATCCGTTTTTTTTCAAAACTTTCAAGACTTTTAAAAAATAACGGCTCATTTAACTTTTTTTCGATTTTAATTTTTTTTTTAAAAATCTCACATTAATTATTTTATAATTTTTAATTACCTAGAAATTTACTTTAATTGTTCAGAAAACACACTTTAAATATTGTTTTAATACAATAACGTTTCAGTCCATGTATCAATCAACAAAATAATTCAATTGTGACGCGTTTCGTCAATCCAGTGTCAAGTGTTAAGCAGAGTGAAAGCATAAACATTTGTCATTTGCATGCTTAAATTGTTGAGAAAATTGAAAGAGAATTGAATAGTGGTACTGATGTTTTTGAGCCAGTCATTACAAGCCTTTATATAACGTGATTCGAAAAAAGTTTATGTTTATAATCTTTTCAAAATATTGATATACATTCGATTATTAGATGTTGATTTTTCAACAATTTATTTCTCTATTACTTGAGTTTTTGTTTTGTTGTTTTCTTAAACAATGTGATAAACTGATATGATATGCCATTACATTCTGAAGAAATTTTTATTTACTTAAAATTGAATTGTTAAAATAAATTGAAAATTGAACATTCAATGTGATGTAATAATTGAAAACAAATATTTTGTTTATTTATAAAATAAAATATTTATTTTCAAACAATATGTGAATATTCATTTGAAATTTTAGTCAAAACTTTTGATCAAATGAGAAAATAGTGAAACAAAAATAGAATTTTTATTAATTTCATTACAAAAATAATGATTTGTTTTTTTTAATAAAACAAATTGCCGAAAAAACTCTAAAAATCATTTTGAAATATTAGGAAAAAATATTTTTTTTTTAGATCTATTCAATCGTTTTTGTTATTAGAACGCAAAGAAAATTTAAGTCAAGTTCGAAAGAGCGAAAGTTCAACTGAATTAAATTGAAAAAAAAATCAACAACAACAAAAGAACGCAAAACAAGAAACGAAAAAAGAGAAGATTTGAATTTCATGCCAGCCATATCATCTGAACAATCAAGAAAGTTTTGAATTTGGATCGCATGTTTCTTGTCGATGATTGTCGATTTAGTTTGTTTGTCTGTTTTGTTTGTTAGTGAACGTGATTGATTTGAAACTTTTCTGTTCCTGAACCCTTTTTTTAAATACTAGTTTTGAAGGAAACGTCAAAAGTTTTAGACTCAAGTTACAAATATGTTTATAACATTTTTGTTTCTTTTGTCTTTTCTTATTTTATTCTACTTAATTTACTCAAAAAAGTAAAATATAAAATTAAATTTCATTTTTTATTTGAAAATTTAATTGTAAATTTTATTTTGATTAAATAGCTGTCGCCCAATGGATCTCAATCTGTTTTCATTTCGAACTTTAATGCTGAACGAAAAATCATCAATATTGGGTTCTTGTTTTGTTTCTCATCGTTTCAACATCAATTGTAGTTTAGAACGATGCCATACCGAGCGCTCTCAGTTTTTCCAACTAAAAGCTCTGAGTTTTTCAATCAAAAAGTAAAGTTTGATTTTTTTTGAATAATTGAACTAATTCTTGTTTTTAACAAGTGTATTCCAATTGATTATTTACCACCAAATAATTTTTCGTTTTATTCATGCGATAAAAACTTTTGTGATGCTCCATCTCGATCTTTAATCATTTTATTTGCTTGGTTGTTTGCTAAAGAAAGACACCTGGATAAATATCGAAAACTTTACACGGAAAAAGGCTTCGATATTTTGACTATTAAAGTAAATGTTAAAGATTTCATCATACCACAAGCGGGTAGTCAAATCATAGCAGCTTGTATTGTTAAGTTTTTGAATGAAAATAATGATAAATATTCCAACTACTTGTTCCACGCTTTTTCTGTGGGTGCCTACCAAATGGGGGAACTTTTTGTAATGCTTGACAAAGAAATTCACAAAAATACCAAAAACAAAACAAAAAAATTATTGAAAGGTATTATTCATTTAATTTGTAAAAAAATTTGGAAAGTTTTTTTTTCAAACAGGCCTTATTTTTGATTCTGCTATGGATCTAGGAGAAGCGCCTTTAGGCTTATCTAAAGCTACAACAACAAATCGCTGGCTTCAATGGGCGATAAGCTCGTTGATGTATGTTCATCTTCGTTTGAGTTATCATCTTGCTACAAAACATTATGTCGCATCATCGCGAGCAGTTCATCAGAACAAATTTCGGTTGCCGACTCTTGTTCTATTGTCAAAAAATGATGAAGTTGCTAATCCAGAAAATCAGTTTGCCATCATTGATAAATGGCGTCAAGAAGGTATCGATGTGCAAAGCAAATGCTGGGAAGAATCTCCACATGTCAGTCATTTTTTTAAACATCCGGATGAATATAAAACAATAGTGCACGACTTCATCGACAAAGTTATCGATAAATGAAATTATTGACAAATTATAGTTCTAGAAAGTTTTTTTCTCTTGTTTCATTTTTTTGGTTCGAAAAGGCTTTTTGTATCAAACTTTTAATTTTTCATTCTTTGATGTTTTTTCTGAATTGTATCCATCAGAAATAGTGAATTTTTTTTAATAAAAAAAAATTTTTGAAGAAAAAAATTTTGGATGATAAATATTTGTAAATTCAGCTCAAATTATAAAATAAAAAAATATCACTAATATATACACTATAATTTTTCTATAAAAAAATCTTGGAACAAAAAATGAGTCTTTTTCTATTACAGATAAATCAGGTTTTTTTTATAAATATCAAGTTTAATTTTTTGATTATTATTTTATTCACTGCTCTGAAAAATAGCAACATTAAATTGATTGTTTATTTTCTTCACAATGAGAATGTTAAATACAATTTTTTGCAATAACTCATCTGTTAAAATACAGATTATTAAACAATGCATAATTTTTTCTCAATTTATTCACATCAAATCTTTTTTATACAAGATCAAACTTATAACTTAAATTAATAATCTGCTATCAGTTCAGAAAGGATTTACTAAATCGCAAACGTTTCCATTTTCTTCAACAGATACAAAACTCTGAACTGTTCATCAAAAACTAATGTTGAAGGATTACAATCGAATAATGTTTTTTGAAAAACGAGCTCCAGATTTGTGACACCGATAAAACTTATGGCAATCATTAGGATTTCGAAAATAGCCTTCTTCGTTACAAGTTAATGGCTTAGTCCATTCTGGTGAGATTTCTTGTGAAAAATTATTTGATGAGTTGCTTTGTTGAAGTTTTTGCTTCAATTTTTTTGAATTTGGAAACATCTCTGGTTTGGCAACACAACAGTTGTCTTGGCAAACCTTCAAAAAAAAAGTCACTTAAAATTTGATTTTCAAAAAATAAGAAAAACTTTACATGAAAAGGGCCACATCGGATTCCATTTTGCATGAATTGTTCAAAAACTTCTACTTCATCAGGACATTTAACAATACTGTCTTTCAATGACATATGAGGTGGATATGAACGTATGATATTTGCATCTTCATTTTCAGAAGGAAGCTCGTTTTCGACACACAAACCACATTCAATTTTACATGGGTTATGATATGTATTCTGACCAACAAAAAACTAAATTTGCTGTTCCAGTGCTATTATATTTAGAAAATAGCACTTTACATCTTGCACCACGATTTTCTGCTGAAATATAAGGTGTAGGGTAAGCTATTGAGAAAAACATTTTCAATTTATTTAAATTTTGAGATTTTATCAAAATGACTTACCAACTTCTTCTGGAATATATCCACGACATTGAATAGTTTCAGCTGATAAAAATAATATTTGATTCACAATCGCAAATGTTGCGATTATTAAAAACCAAACTTCAGTTGGTCTAAATGAAACGGCATTTGATGAAAAAAAAATAAATGTTAAAATTTCAAAGTTTAAACTTTCAATGAAGCTTGGTACTCATCGACAATAATAAAATCGTAAAATGAAGAAAACTTTTTTTTACAGAAATATAAAGCTTTTTTTTAAGAGAAACCTGCTTTGATTAACTATCCATTATTTTATTTTTAGAAACTGAATAATTCATAAAAAATGCATTAGTTGAAAATTTTCAAGAACATTGTGTGTTATTTGAAACCGACACCTTGCCATTATTTTTGTAAAGATAAAAAATAAGTTTCATTAACGACCTGTTTTGAAAAGTGAAAATCTTCGTTTAGGAATTTAGTTAAAATAAAATAAGTTGATTTATTAAATAGATAAAAAGAGTTTCGGTTATACTATGTTGATATTATTAAATAACTTGATTAAAAAAACATGCTTTTTATATGAGGTACTTCTTTTTATACATTTTTTTGTGTTTAACTTTTTGCTCTCAGTGTAACAAGTGAAAACCATTTCTGGAAATTTCTTCTCAAATCTCTTGACCATTTAAGAAAGCTCATGAAACGATGAAAAGTCACTACAAATATTTAAAAAAAAACGAAATGATAGCTCAATGCAAAGTATTTTTTTTATCTTCTTCATCGATCGTAATTGTTTCGTCTTGACCTACAGCTTACATACAAGTGGAAAGTTGAAAAGAGTCATTGACCTAAATAAGTTATGTTTTTCTATTTCATTAATAAAATAGGTTGAATCATAAAAAAAATTCCGTTTTCAGTTTCAGAATTTATTTTAAAATATTTAACTTTTTTTTTAAATACTTTGTTAGCTGAGGAAAATTTTGGTCTATTATTGTTTTAAAACCATTTTGATCAAGGCCGGAAAATTCACATTTTTTTTCAAAGTTTTTTCAAAACATTTTTTATTTATTGCCTTTTTTTTGGCTTTTGACCCAACATTGAAGTTTTTTTTCTCAAATGTCACACAATTTACTCACTTTTTGAAAATTTTGAAGCAGAGTGAAAGCGTCTGTGGCGCAGTAGTTAGCGCAGACTAAGCTAGTGTCAGATGCGAGGCAGCAGAAAATGCGAAAAATAGATTTTACTTAACTGCACTGCATTGTTTTATTAGTCAAACTAGAAAACTTGATAAAAATGAGAATTTTCAATTTATTTTTAATTTAAAATTATGATGGTTGACAAGTTATAATTACCCTAATTTTTATTGTATAAGAGCGACTTTGACAACCGCGCATACTTACGTTTGGGATAATACTCGCTATAGGTTTCAAATTTTGCCAACTTAAGATATATGTTTTCTTGAAGTGCTGAATATTTCATTGCCGGGCTCTTCATCGCTCAATAGTTCATTGCTAATTTTTGAAAAACTTCGCAAGTTTCAAGTTTTCTTGTTTATTGTGGTTCATTTTGGAAAACTTGACTTGTATTCTCAAACCTCCGCGTGCGCGAAAACAAAGTAATTTTTAATTGAGTAGCTCTTTTACATCATAGAGTAATTGAAATTAAAGAAAAGTTTTCAGCAAAATCCTTATACAATTAAGAGCAGAACAAAAACTTTATGCAAAAAAATCAGTTAATAATAGTAATATATTAAAAAAATTGCAAAAAAAATTTTTCCAAAATAATTAACATTTGTAAAATAAATAATCAAATTAAATCATTTTCATTCTGGAAAAATAAACGGGACTAAAGCCATGATGAGAAACCCCAATAAAAGTAATCCGACTTTTATTAGTTTTGTTTTGTAGTTGTGATGAGATACATGAGAGTTTGTATCATCTCTGTGCGATTGATCATTTTCATAGGAAATAGAATTATCATGAAAAATTTGATGACTGTTAGAATGATTAAACTCGCCACCATTGATATTCGATTGATATTCAGAAAGTTTATTTTCAGTTGACTCATCATCACTTGTATCACAGTTTTGATTGAATAAAAATTCTTCAGGTATTAGCTCAAAAAAAGTAACGTGAATAAAAGTTCCAGCAGCAAAGCCTTGAAATATGGCCGATACAAACTGACCAAAATTTCCAGGAGTATAGCCAAGTAAAATTCCAAGAACATTGCCTAATGGAATTGTTGCTGAAAAAAAAAATGCATATTTCATGTGAAGTTTTAAGCAAACAGCATTGTTGTTTCGCTGCAATCGTACGGCATTTAATCCGATTGCCACTGCGACTAAGCATTCATGTAATAAAATTCCAATAAACAATCTTATCGCAGTCTTTATATCAGATTGTAGACCCAATGCAAGCCCTTTCAAAACGGGAAAAAAAAGATTTCAATGCTTTATATTTCAACGCTGTACTAACCTTCGAACAATGAATGAACACTAGTAGCAAACATAATCAGAAAAAAAGAAAACATTGATTCATTTTTGTTTTCAAAGAGTCCAGAAGGAAAATGACTGTGGTGATGATGATGGTGCGAATTAGTTATATTGTTACGCCCAGATGAATTAGAAAACTCTGATCGGTCTGGTAAAGCTTCAATTTCCTCGTGATTGACAGTATTGGAACTTGGTAACAGTTCTTCTTGTTCGTTTGTATCAACAGACAAGACGTTTCTATTTTCAGCCTATATTTCAAAATAATACATGAACTTTGAAAAATTCTCAATTATTTGACATCTTACAGATTCTTCATCTAAATACAGAACTGGAACAGTGAGTTCTTTTTTATTGTGAGTATTCTCAGAAGACTGAAAACAATTGGCTAGTAACGATTCAAAAAAAAGAACCAGAAAAAACCCACATATAACTGTAAATTGTCCTAAAGGAAATGTACCAAAAACATTTGTGATTGAAGGGAAATTTTTGATTAAATTATTGAATTCTCTTTCCGTACAAGGAACTAAATTTAAAAAACAAACACCCAAAAACACTCCCTGAAATTTAAAAAGTTTTAAAAAAATCACGAAAAAATTGAATTAAAACTTACTGCTGAAATACAGTTGCAATAAGAAAGAAAACGTTTTAAACGGATTTTTTTTAATCGAATAGTTGAACTTAATGAAGATAAATTACTCCAATGATGAGGTTGTTGAATTTCACCTACATTGGATATATCTGCCTCCAAAACACGACGATTCCAATTAAAAATCAAAATAGGAAGCAAATAAGAAATAAATACTGCTGCAAACATAGTACCAGCAAAAAATGTTTGCCATAAGAGTTGGCTATGTTCAACAGTCATGATTGAAACTTTTCTAGGACATTAATATCACAATAAAATAATTGATTTGCTTTTTAAAGGCTGATAATTCAATATTTTTGCAATTAACTTTGATTTACAAATTCAAGATCCAAACTTGAACAAAATAGTTATAAAATCGGAAAACTCAAGTTTGGTTGGAAACATTTGTTATGCCAACGGCAGCTGTATAGTTGATAAACAAGATTCTCGTAAATAAACTCCACCTTTTTAAACATTTTCTATACCAGAGTATATTATGCCAAGTTTTTGTTTATTAAATTGATGTTTTCAAAAGATCGTAAAATTTTTAATTAATCTTTTTTTTTTTTTGAATTGAAGAATTAAATTCTTATAATTTTAAACTTGAACTGTTATTCTGATATGTTTTTCTAATTATGTTCATCAACACTTCGAGATAAATTTAAATTTTATTGTTTTTAATTTTTATTTAGGTTTTATAAAACTTTGAAATCACAATCTTTATGATATTTTGAAATTGAATTAGAGAAGATGAAGATTCAACAAAACATCATATTACAATGGATGAATTGAAAATGCTTTATTTTTAGTGTTGATTACACTATTCAACAAAAGAAACTGTATAACAATTATTGTCAATGTTGGATACATCAATAAATTTTTGAGTTTAAAATTAGAATAAAATATTCTATAAATTTGAAATATAACTAAAATTGATTTTTTTATTATTAAAAATTAACAAATCAATTATAAATACTAGTTCAAATTGAAAATAAAGACTACATAAAAATAAATTACCCTAAACTATTATGAATAATCTTGAAAAAATTCCACATACAAACTAATAAAATTATTTTTTCACATATCAAAAAAATCAATGACTAATATGACTAATTAATTACTTACTTAATATTCAACTTATTTATTTACTTACTTATTATACTTATAATCAATTACTAATTAATTTAGAAATAGTTTTCAATTATATTGAGCATTTTTATTGATTATGGATTGATTTTTTTAATCGATAATAGGCTAAATAGAAAATTTTATTTCAAAGTTGGTAATGAGCCTGAAATATTAAACAAATTGTAAACTATTTTTATTAGATTTATAAGTTTTCAATATGATTAAATTTAAATTTTATTTGCTACAAGTCAAAAATGAAATAGATTGAGAATTTCAAAAAAATCACAATATATTTGAAACAATGTAAAATTAAATATTGAGTGATTGTTGAATCATTCAGTATTTTCAAATTTTCTTTATAATTCATAATAAAAATTTTTTATATTTTTACTTCAGTTGTAAATTATTTCCGTTAATAAAATAACATGAAATATTTACTCAAAAATAAAAAAACATTTTTTTACAAAAACTTATCAAAGAAAACTAAGCTTTAAAAACTATGATAATTTTGTCATTACGTGGGATTCTATTTACCAGATATGAGTTTCTCTAATTTCTCCGATAATTATATTAGCTTTTTGAAGAGCCTTTTGAGGGAAAAAAATTGATATAGTTTTCATAAATAAAAAAAAATAACCTTTAACATTTCGTTAGCTTCTTGTCGACGCAGAGCAACTTGATTAGATTCTTTGAGAAGATTATCGAAATTATCTTGTTTATATAAATGAGTGACAAGCTCAGATTGAAGATTATCTTTAACAAAGTTGACTAAAAAGTGCATCACCGCCTTTGGAACAGAATCTTGAATGTTTTTCCGAATAATCAAAAAATATGATCGAATTAAACGCTCAATCACTTGACAATCTTGTTCCTCTTTGTTTGTCAATTTTCTATTGGTCGTGTTGGGCTGAAAAAATTAGCAGAAATAAATGTTGTGATAAAAAAAAAATATTTTAATACCACTTCTGATAAAAAATTCACTGGTTTATAGGAGATGTAACATTGAGTGAATTAGAAGTTGAATTGTTGGTAGAAATATGATTTGTTTCTCTGGCATCATTAAAAATAACATTAGGATCAACTTTGTTAGAAGATGGCACAAACGATTTAAATAATCCATTATCTTTGTTATTGATAGATCCAAGTTTATGCAAATTTGTTTGAGAATTCTGAATTTGACCAAAAAACTCATTTTTTGGCAAAATTTCTTCTTTGGTTTTTTGTTTGAATAAAGAACTGACCAGTTGAGCTTCATGAAAATCAGGATGTCTTGTATTGATGTATGCCAATTCAATATAAACTAAATTTTCAACCATTTGATTAGTTGGCGGGAGACGTCTCCTCAACAAATGTGTAACAACATCCACAATTTTTTCATGTAATTTAGGAAAACGTAACATTTCTTGCTGTAATGAAATAAATATAGATTTTGAATTTAATAAATAACAAACAACCTGAACTTCGGTACCACAATGTTGAATGATTCTTTGCATTTCTTCATGAACTAGCTCGACACAACGAAGGCTTGGTTCTTCTAATCGTCTTATTTGTCGTTTTACTAATAATTCGAAAGATACTTCCGGAATAAATAAAGCTGGTCTAGTGCCCTTTTTGAAACAAATTAATTTAAGCAAAATGTTTTAAAATTATTTTATACAGTAGCGTTGCGAATGGCGGTCAAAATGTCCAAAGTAGACAAGCCACCAAGAGGATCAATAGAATTCAAAGTTCGACAAAAAGTTTCATGAAATATGTAACAGATACGAGCTCCTCCGCATAACTCAGCAGTTTCAATATTGTTGGCAGTGCCTTCGATTGTTGAACAGTATGAAGATGCAAATTTGGTTATTATTTGAAGCAATGTTTGCCCCTAAAAAATTTTTTATTTAACAAAAATAGTTTGAAAATTAATACCTTATCATCTATAACCATTCCATATGAATTCATTACAGATTGAAACTGAGAAATCAATATATTGACTCTAGTTTTCAATTCTGGTAAGCAATCACGAATATGATGCACCAAGAGCTTGTTTAAAATTTCAAATTAAAATCAAGAAATATTTCTGTAACAATACCCGATTTAAAGTTTTAGCTAAATACGGAGTACCACTTCGATTAGCTAAAGATGGATATTTTCTCTGAAGAAAAATAGCTTCATCTCGAAGAGCATCCTCAATACACTTTTTGTCCATAATATCTTGTTGAGAGCGGCAAACACATCCAATGATTCCAAGTTTGACAGGAATAACTCTACCACAAAGAACATCGATGGCATCTGTCCCAGCATCCATCAAATCTAACTTGGTTACTACAGCTAAGGTCCTTCTTCCATCTTTGTCGACATCTCTAGCTATTTTCAAAGCTTCAGAAGTGGCAAAATCAGTATTGGCTGGAGTGACAGCCAAAATAATAGAATTGGGATTAGAAATGTACGAAACTATCATCTCTCGAATTTGATGTTCGATATCTAATGGTTGATCTCCCACAGGTACTTTAGTTATTCCTGGCAAATCGACAAGTGTTAAATTTACTACTCGGTGCGAATACAATTTCAAATTAATTGGTTCAGGAGAAATTCCTTTGTTGTTTCCCGTCATTCTTTCCGTTTCAATTTCAATTTCTCTTCGAATGTCTTCAAAATCAGAGTAAACTTTATTTTTAGTGTGAAGAAACTTTCCCCATTCTTCTAGACCCATAGTACCTAAACTCATAAACAAAAAAAAAAAAATTTTTTTAAATTAAAAGCAAAAGAAAAAACCTTCTGCGGCATCACGTAATGATTTATCTTCTTTATCAACATGCTGAAGCTGCATTATCAAAGGTCTTCTAGTGATAATCCCAGAACCTCGAGGCAAAAAATCTCTACCAACGATCGATTCCAACACTGAAGATTTCCCCGAAGATTGTGCACCAACCACAACGATTTGTGGCAATTGAATAGTTTCTGCACCTATTGTATTGAAAACATCTTGAAGCTTATTTATGATCGGAATCAGCGATTCCATTATATAAAAAAAATGTACAGTGAACTTTTGAAGAAATCGTGAAAAAATTGATAGTTGAAAAAAAACGGTTTTTATCGAATAAACACACTTGAACCTGAACGTTTGGTTTTTTACTTGAATTTATCCCACTATTTTAACAGTTTTAGACAGAGATCATATAAAAATCTTCACCTTTTAAACGCTTGATTTTTTCAAACCAAGCATTTTATGTATATCAAATCCTTTAATAAATGTTTTTTTCAAATGTTTCAGAATTGATATTTTAAAATTTATCAAATGATAAAGCTTGTAATATTATCTTCATTAATTGAATTAATGAAACTTTTAAAAATTGAATTTTTAACATTGTAAAAAATTATTATAGATGAACTCGGACGCTAGATGTCTCTTATTATATGGTATTTTTGCTCATAAACCATAAACACGTTGATGAAAGTCAGAAGTAAATTATTTTATAAGTTTTTAGTTTTTAAATTTTTTAATTTTAATTCACAGTCTTTTATATAATTTTTAGATTCTACACTTATATAGTAAGATTTATAAATTAAATTTTTAGTTTATTTGATTGATGGGAATTTATTAACTTTGAAAATTTTACAGTATGTTTAAATGAAATTTGTTTTTTTTTCCACAGTTTCTTTGACATTCTATAATGTCTTGTAAGCAGCTTCTTTGTCGGTATGTTATTCAAAAAAATTATTTTGTGTTTTCATTTTTTTCTCTAGATTTTACACTCAGGGAACATGCAATTATGGTGATAGTTGTATTTACTCACACAATCCAGACGATTCAGTTCAGATACCTGAAGATGTTTGTTTATTTTATTTGCGTTCTAATTGTCTTTACGGAGAAAATTGTACGAAAAAACACAAATCGATCAATGAAATATTGAGTCCTAGTGTGACTGAAAGAAAATCATCTACAGTTTTAGTTGAGCCTGTTTTGTATAAAGCATCAACTTCTAATCCAAGTAAACCTGTAGATAATACCAAATCTAAAACATATGCCTCGGCTGTTATGTTAACAAGCGTCAATAATGAAGATCAAAACTTGGTTTCAAGACCCATTTGTACATTTTATGAGTCTAACGGTTATTGTGTATTTCCAAATTGTTCTTTTATACATGGTGATATGTGTGACTTTTGCGGTTTTCTGGCTTTGCATCCTTTCAATGAATCACAAAGAAAATCTCATCGAGAAGTAATCTTGACACAATGTGACTTTGATTAATTTATTGAATTGAACTAATTTATAGGAATGTATAAAGGAGCATGAAAAATCGATGGAAATCTCTTTCGCGTATCAACGCAGCAAAGATTTAGTTTGTGGAATTTGTTTGGATGTAATTCTTGAAAAAGAACCTCTCACTAGTAGGCGTTTTGGAATTTTACAGAACTGTACTCATATTTATTGTATTGACTGCATTCGCACTTGGCGTAAATCTGAAAACTTTGACAAGAAAAACAAGCGTGGATGCCCACAGTGTCGTGTTAAGTCGGATTACATTATTCCTAGCGAATATTTTTATAACGATAAATCTGAAAAAGAAAGGCTTATAAACAGCTATAGAAAAGCTTTGAGGTTTTCTTTTTTTTTCTAGTTTTAGTTTATAATTTTTTTTTCAGTTCTAAACATTGCCAATATTTCAAAAAAGGAGAAGGAAAATGTCCTTTTGAAGGAGCATGTTTTTACAAACATGAATATCCAGATGGTCGAAAAGCCGAATTGCCAATGCCAACAACGAATCGACTAACAGGCGATCGGGGAACAAACGATATATTATTTTTTGATGTTGGTCAAATTTTTTTTGTTTATTTTTTAAATTTTTCTTTTATTAGGATTCACTATTTAGTTTTGCTAGAGAGTTCGCATTTATTGTCGATTCAGATCTTCTTTATGATACCGATAATTCGAGCGAAGAAAATTTTGCGGATTTTGATTTTTAAAATGAATCAATTATTTTCACTTTTCCATTCAGAGTTCACTTACACATTTGAAAAAGCAAACAAATTAATGAAACATAAATTTTATTCTAAAATTTGATGACGATGATAGAATTTAATTTTAATATTGTGATAGAATTGATTTTTTGTGATAATGATTATAATTAATTCAAAAATAGATTATTGAAAAAAAAATCACTCAGCGAATTGTGTCAAGTCGATCGTATATATTTGACTGATGGTACAATCACCTGGAGCAGGAGCTACTCCAACCAAAGACAATGCATGTCCATAAAACTCTTCTTTCAAAGAAATGACAATACATTGAAACGATAAATCTGTTTTTTCACGAATAAATCGAGCTACTTTCCCGATGTTTGTATTGTCAAGTGCTGCATCAACTTCATCTAAAATAAAAAATGGAGCTGGCTTATAAGAATGGATAGCAAACAATAAAGCTAAAGCAGCGACAGTTTTTTCTCCACCTGAGAGATTGCTCATTGGTTGAAAGCGTTTCCCAGGTGCGACACAGTTGTAATTGATTCCTTCCAAATAGGGTTCTTCAGGATTCTCAGGAACTAAAAAAGCTTGAGCCGAGGCGTTGTTAGTCAATGATTTGTAAATGGAATCAACTCGTTGAGCTACACTTTCAAAGCACATATTGAATTCCTTTAAACGAGCTCTTTTAACTTCTTCAAATGCCAATTTCGCTTTTTTAGATGCTATTCTCAAATTGTTGACTTCATTGTCAGTTTCCTTCAATCTGTCTTTAACATCTTCTAATCGATCAATCGCTCTTAAATTGGGAGCTTGAATTTTCTGTAAAATATCAATTTTCTGACTGATTTCTTGTTGCAGTTCTGTTTCTTTTTTTTTAATAAGATCTGATTCCGTAGTATTTTTTAAACTACTCTTCAAATGCGAAAAATTTGGTTTGATTGAAGCGTCGTTTTCGTAAGTACGCTGAGTAGAGGGGCAATCATCATCTTCGTCTTCGATTTCTTGAAAACCATTATCGTTTGATTGAGAAGGACCTGCCGTTAATGTACTCAAACTACCCGATTCAAGTGGAAGATCAATACACTCCATTTTACAATGAATCAAAACGGAATGACGATCAGATTTACGAGATTCCAGCTTGCACTCAATCGTCATAAGTGATTTTTGTGCTGCAGACAAGTCGCGTTGAATAGATGATAAACCACGCTTGATTTCAGTTATTTCGTCTTCAACTGAATCGCATTCAGTTTTCTTCGATATTTTATCGTTTTTCAATTGTTCGACTTTTTTCATCTCTTCTTCAATAGCTTGCATCTCTCGTTTTTCAGTGTCGCGAGCCTATTGAAAAAAAAATTAATTTGTTAATGCGAATTAATAAACAAACCATTTGAAGATTTTTGTCTTCTTCTTCTACAATCCGTTCCCAACGTTTGACGTTTTCTTGAGTATCTTTGCTTTTTTCATAAGCCAATCTCGATGTCACTGAATTCTTTTCATTTTCAATTTGCAGTCTGATTCTTTCGTTTTCTTGAGCAGCCATGTTTTGCCTTTCTTCATATTGTCTGATATTTTCAACACCAAGTTCGATACAAAAAGTGACGAAAATTTTGTCTTCTACCGAATTCATTTGCTGTCGAAGGTCTTTGATAGAAACTTCTCGCTCAGCCATTCGATCTTGAATTTCTTTTAGTATAGGTTCGAAAACCACTAAACTTTCTCTATGTTGTTGTATTTCTTTAGTAATTTCTTCGTTTCGCTTTTCAGTTTGAACTTTATCGTTGCGTGAATATTTTATTCGTGTATCGACTCCTTTTATTTGGCTACAAAGCATAGTAAGCTCGCTTTCTTTTCTTGTTCGTTTTAATTGTTCTTTCAAATCTTCCGAAAGTTTTTCTTTTTGATATTTTAAAGCGTGCAATTCTTTCTCATCCCATCGACGCGCTCTTTTTTCTAAATCTGCACTGCCACCTGAAATGAAACCACATTTTTGATAAAAAGTTCCGTCTAAAGACACTGCATCATAACGTTGCCCATCACCAAGATCAAAAGCGACAAGATTAGCATCTTCCGCAGTTTCGCAAACCAATGAATTATTTGTAGCATAAAGAACAGCTTTTTTAATAGATGGAGGGTCATATTTTATGACATCGTACAAAAGTTTGACGCCTTTTGGATGCTGAATATTACGAAGACGTTCTTTAACAGCTTTTACTTCAATATAATCCAATGGCAAAAATGTTTCAGGCTCCAACATTTGCTCTTTCAAATACTGAATACACAAGCGTCCGGTTTTCTCAGTATCCACGACGATAGCGTTCATATTTTTTCCCATAACTTTAGTGACCGCAATATTATAGCGTTTATGAATAGGT
This sequence comes from Octodonta nipae, assembly GCA_034190945.1. Taxonomy (NCBI): domain Eukaryota; kingdom Metazoa; phylum Arthropoda; class Insecta; order Coleoptera; family Chrysomelidae; genus Octodonta; species Octodonta nipae. Next base: position 26,091 of record JAVLUE010000507.1, read on the forward strand.
TTACAAAGATTCAAAAGTCGGTCATAAACTCCTGTGTAAAGTTTTTTCAAATTTTCAACTACTTCAGCTTTCTTGTTACGTCGTTCTGTTTCATGTCTATCAACTTTTGCATCACCCAGTTCTCGGTTAATGTCTTCTAATCTTTTGGTGATATTGTCAACTTGTTCTTTAGCGGTATTAACAACTTCTTCAATTTCAGATTTTTTTTTTGTCAACTCTTGAAATTGTTGTTCAGAAGAATCAATATTGTCTTTGAGTTTTTCGATGCGCTTTGAATTTTCATCATAAGACACGGTCGATAACTGAATACGAGATTCTATATTTGTTTTTTTTCGCATTTCTGTTTCATAACGATCTTGATCAGCTTTTTGTTCTCGTTCAAACGAATCTGAATCTTTCATATATTTGGCCGTCAATTTAGTAGCTTCTTCTTTTAAACGGTTGTACTCTTTACGTTGAGATTCTTCTAACTCAACATTGACTTTGAACATTTCTTTCTCTTTTTCGACTTTAAATTCAAACTCTTCTTGCTTTGAAATGATTTTCGCCAATTCTTCTTCTAATTCTTTGATTGTGCTTTGATGATTCGTATGCGCTTTAAGAGCAGCTGTTTTCGATTTTTTCGCAGTTTCCAATTTTTTTCAATGTGAGCTGCATTCTCTTTTGCTTTGATGTAAGTTGGTCGTTTTTTGTTGAGATTCATTCGACTTCACGAATTCGTTTGTCTATACTTTGCAAATCTTTGCTTATTCTTGTCAAATTCGAACGTTTTTCTTTGATATCATTATCAATTTTCTCTTTAGCTTTCAAATGTTTGTCCATTTCTTTGCGCTTTCGATCCATATCTTCATGTAATTGGTCTATATCTTGTTGAATATTGTACAATTTGAACAATTGGAGTTCAACTTGAACTCGATTCAAGTCTTCTTTTAAATTTTGATATTTTTTAGCTTCGTTTATCTCGCCTTGAGCTTCTTTACGTTCCATCGCGATACCTTTTTTCTTCATGTACATATGATGCAATTCTTCTTCCGATCGATCCATTAAAATTTTTTTGTTAACATAATCATCTTTGAATTCGTTACTTCTAGATATTTCTTCAAATAGAGATGTAATTTCTTTTGGGTTTTTCATTGCGATCGATTCGACAGCACCCTGATAAACTAAAAAATTTTTAGCTTTAATGTTTATACCAAGTTTTTCGAGCCATTCTGCGTAATCTTGTTTTGTTACTGGATCACCATTTATACGATATTCTGAACTTGAGCCTTGAACAACTCTAGTGAAATGAGTGACACGATCAGTATCTGAATCTCTGTAGACTAAGGTGACAGATGCTATATTACTAACTGGTCGACCAATTGAAGCACCATGTATTAGTTCAGAAAGCTTTTTGACTCGTAAGTTTGCTGTCTTCTCCCCAAGAACAAAACTGATGGCGTCCATAAAATTTGATTTTCCTGATCCATTAGGGCCAATAACAGCCGTAAATTTTTTAAGAGGACCAATTTTTTGAAGTCCATTATAAGACTTGAAATTTTCAACTATCAACAGTTCAAGGATTCCTGGCATTTTTGTTAATTTTAAAACATTTCACATCGATAAACTTTTTGTTTTAAAATAAAAAAAAATTACCAACAAGAAATAAAAGCGGGTATTTTGGCCAATGAATTACAACAGAACGCTCAATCAATGACTTTTCATAGATAGTGTAATTTAATTTCAATCAAAAATTTAATAATTAATTGAATAATAGAAAAAAACATGAATCAATTTGAAAAAATTTAAAATTCTAATGAAAAAATAATATTTTTCATTACAATTTTGATTTAATTTTTTAAATTTTGAATTTTTAAATATAATTTCTCTTAAATTTCTATCCGTTGTATTTTCCCTCTTTTTAAAAAATATAAATTCTGGCTATATCGACTCCTGTCAAATTGTCTTCAGTTTAAGTTCGCTTCACGTGTTTCAAATTTAAAATTTATTTTCGATATAATGACGGACTTTGAAGTACTTTTTGTGAACGATGATAAAACTTGCGCCACATTTAAATTTTGCAATGAAGATCATACGTTGGCCAACATTTTGAGGTTTAATTCAAAAAAGTTTAATCAAAAGTTTTCTTTCAAACTATGAATTACAGAAATCAAATTTTGGAAAATGAAAACGTCGAGTTTTGTGGCTATTCAATTCCGCATCCAAGTGAAGAATATTTTCAATTACAAATTCAAACAAAAAAATGTATTAACGTTTATGAAGCTCTACAAAATGGATTTTCAGAATTAATAAAGCTTTGTGATAAAACCAAAAAAATAATTATTGAAGCTGATAATCGATATAAAAATGAAAATGTATCGAATTGAAAATATTATTGTTAATATTTGAAATTTTTTGAATTTGAAATAAATAAAAAAAAACCAGTTCAAAGTAGCAGTTGAAAAAAGTTTTAAGAATTAAGTATTTTGTCTATTTCTACACAATGATAATACTCCAATGATAGGTCATCTGGTTTAACAATTTGAAATTCTATTGATTTTTCCAAAATGTTTAATTTATCAAAACTATCAAGATTGACTAGTTTAGCTCCAAAAAATCTATTTAATGTTTCTCAAACAACAACAATTGTAACTGAACAAAAGCGATACGCTAAAAAATGGTATCCAGATAAAAAATTTTTTCAACAATTTGAAGGTGATGTGAAGCTCAGCGACACTGAAATAACATACAATGAAATATCATCGAATGTTACGAAAGATAATTCGCAACCACGTTACAAAAACGTTGTAATAAATTTTGGTCCTCAACATCCAGCTGCTCATGGAGTATTGAGGCTTGCCTTAGAGTTGAGAGGAGAATATGTAATTCGAGCAGACCCTCATATTGGACTTTTGCATCGAGGCACAGAAAAATTGATGGAATACAAAACTTACACTCAGGCTTTGCCTTACATGGATCGACTAGATTACGTATCCATGATGACAAACGAACAGTGCTATTCTTGGCAATAGAAAAACTATTGAACATTCGGGCGCCCAAACGAGCACAGTATATTCGTGGTATTTATTTACTATTGAAGTTTTTTTTTATTTCATTATTATTTTATTCAAAGTTTTATTTGGTGAAATCACTCGAATTTTGAATCATTTGATGGCTATAGGAACTCATGCTCTTGATATCGGAGCTTTAACACCATTTTTTTGGCTTTTTGAAGAACGAGAAAAAGTAAATTTTTTTTTATTTTAATTATTATTCATTTTATTCTATTTAGTTGATGGAGTTTTATGAAAGAGTGAGCGGAGCTAGAATGCACGCTGCTTACGTTCGACCTGGTGGCGTTTCTCAAGATTTGCCTATAGGTTTGATGGACGATATTTGGAAATGGGCCAATAATTTTGTGCAAAGAATTGACGAAATCGAAGATTTGCTGACAGAATCTGATATTTGGAAAAGTCGCACAGTTGATATTGGCGTTGTATCAGCTGAAGATGCTTTGAATTGGGGTTTTAGCGGTGTGATGGTTCGAGGTAGTGGGTTGAAATGGGATTTGAGAAAAACACAGCCATATGATTCTTATGAAGATTTTGATTTTGATGTTCCGATTGGTATTAAAGGCGACTGTTACGATAGGTTAGTTTTGAAAAATTTTCATTTTTTAAATTCGTTTTTTTTCAGATATTTATGTCGGATGCATGAGATGCGTCAATCAATACGAATCATTAATCAAGCTCTTAATAAAATGCCATTGGGAGAAATAAAAGTAGATGATAATAAAATTGTTCCACCAAAACGAGCAGAAATGAAATCTTCGATGGAAGCACTGATACATCATTTTAAATTGTTTACCGAAGGTTATCAAGTACCTGCTGGTGCAACATATACGGCCATCGAAGCTCCCAAGGGGGAATTAGGTTTATATATAGTAAGCGATGGAACTTCTAAACCGTATAGAGTCAAAATCAAAGCTCCTGGGTTCGCTCATCTAGCTGCTCTAGATCATATTGGTAAAGGTCTTTTTCTAGCTGATATTGTCGCTATTATTGGTACTTTAGATATTGTTTTTGGCGAAGTTGATAGATGAACATTGTATTGTATTATTAAAAAAATATGTAAAATTTAATGAATTGAAAAATATTTAAAAAACTTCTTTTTTAAATCCGAATTTGTATTTGCTGCAGCACATGTTGCGTAAAAAACTACTTAGATCAGGTCTACCACAGAAAAAAACAGTAACTCGTCCTCGATTCTGATTATTTATATATTCAAAAATTTCTTCCCAGTTTGGTCGGCTGAAATTCCAATTGAACGATTTTTCATTTGATAAATTCAAACTTGAAAGATCACTTTTTTGTTTGCCTGTTACATACATGTGAATGTCAAAAAAACGTTCGTCTGATGCGGTGTATTGTTGCTTATTTAAATCTGACAATAATTGAACAAACCATTCAAAACTTGTTTGATCACGATTAATCCAAATAAAATCAACTTTTTTCAAACTCATTATTAATTGCGAGGGCACACGCTCCACCCAAGTGTAATTGCATTGCGGACAAAGTCGAGTTTTTTCAATATGACGCGCCATTACAGACTGAAGAATCGAAGCGAAAGGTGTAACACCTATTCCGGTGGCAATTAACACAGCATGTTCGCTTTGGAATATGTTAGATGAAGGAGCTCCGTATGGTCCATCTAAATGAATTTTCAAAGGTTCTTTTAAAAAAATGGCTTTGGTATTGAGATTTTTTTGAAGCTTCTCGAATTTCACCAAAGAATCGTGAATAACATTAGCATCGAGACTGCTTTTCTCTTTTCCATGTTTAAGTTCTTCCATTTCGATAGTATTTTCTTTGAAAAATAGTTTTTTTTTGCAGCCGTTTTCATCGCAGTCTTCTGGAATAGGCAGTATCATTGTTTGTTTAGATAAACTAATTTCTTTTTTCTCATCTTCATTATTTTCGTAGTCATTATTATTGTCATTGTTAAGATTCATAAAACGTGGATGTGTGTCGATACACTTCCAATTTTCAAGCATGTTTTTTAATGACAATGTTTTAGCATGCTCAAAATGATCGTGCATTCGATTAGTCCACTCTCCAATTGCTCTTATGTGAATTGTTATGTCTGTGAATTTATTTTAATTAAATAAAAAATACTTTCAAAAATATTAGATTTACCTTCATTTTCTGGAGCTGAACTTATAGTAATTGGATGCCATTCGTATTTTGTAATAGATGGTACCATGACGTAAACAAAATCACCAGGGTTGAAAACAAAAATTTAGGTTTACGTATTACCAAACGAAGCACTCGAGAAGGCAACAGAGTACCTTCAATAGCATAAGTCATTCCATGATGATCTTTTTTAGTTTTTATGAACGCAGATATTTTTTCAAAAATAAATAACGTAAGAGGAAGAACTAAAAATTTAAACGTCAATTTAGCATGAATAAATAACAAGAAAATATAGACAATGTAAAGTTTGTGCGAGTAAAAAAAAACCTATTAATGAAAGTTTATATTAAAAATAATTATTTAAACAAAAAAACTACTTCAAAATTTCCTGTTCTCCTTATGAAATTCAAACTCAAAACAAGTATTATAAGAAGAATGCCAAGACATATCCATCCTGTAAGACAAGCTGCTCCAAAAAACCATCCAATTCCAAGTTTCAAAGAAAATAAGAATGAAAAGTAAGAGATTTTTGTTATTGTTGTCAAAGTTGCAAAGTTATAAACATGGGCAAATGTGTGCAACAAAGAGAAAAAAGCTATTGACCAACCAGTAAGTTTGTGGAAATAAACATAATGATCTAATGGCAAATAATGACCCATACCAATAGATCGAATAAAACTGATTGACTTGCGAAGAATCAATAAAATGACCATGCATGAATGGAAATAAATAACAAAGGCCGAAGCTCTTGCTATTGCTAAACCAACCATCGTATCTGAGTATTGGTAGAATCGGGTCCAGAATAAAATCATCGTTAAGATTATATAAGATGCAGTGAAAAAAAAACTAGGCAAATTGTTTCGAATATACACCCATCGCAACTTTTCAATCAAGAATTTCATTGTGGTTTTAAAACATAAAAATCAACAAAACAAAAACTTGGATCTATTTATTGAAAAAAAAACAACTTGACAAATAAAGTTTAAAATACAAGTATTTAGCCATTAAAGTTCATGGTGGTTTTACTGGTTTCAAAGATTGTTCTATTCGTTTAATTTGTTCCATTTGATGAACAAAACTTTCATCTTTTGTTGTTTCAATATTTGCAATTGTTTAGCCCGTTTCTTCAATTCGATGCTTTGATTCATCACTTGGGTGATTTGTTTTTGTAAGGAATGTAGTTTTTTCAATGAAGATTTCATTTTTAATAAACTTTTGTCTATTTCTTCCAAAGAAACATTCGAGTATTTTTCGTTTTCCAAGGCTAACATTTGGTACAAAGAATCTTGATAAAATATTAACTCTTTAATTAATTTTTCACTCATTTTTTTTTTGAAAACTTAGCTTTTTTTTAGAAAACTATTTAAACAAACACCTATTTCAACTTTTATTAATTTAAAATAATTTTTTTGTTTACATATCAGTACAGCATTCACGACAAAAAACAGCAATTAAATGATATCTATTTGAATTCACATTAATAATTTGATTTAAACATGAAACGTCATCTTTAAAAAACTCCCAATCAATTTTCAATCGATAGCATTTTGAGCATAAAAACAAAATGTTTTGCAAATGATCATAAATAGGCCTAGGAGTAAGACGATAATTGAGAAATTCAATCATTAATTTTAGAGACGAGACGATTTTTATTAAACATAATCGATACAAAGAATCTCTCTCGAACTGATTGAGCAAAAAATTTGGAATTTTAAAATTATTCAATTGATTGTTGTCAAGTTCTATTTTACAACGATATGTCGTAATTGAATATACTAATGGAGTTACGGGAATAAAGCAAATTTGATTGTCAGAAAAATCAACTTTTTCATATTGATTCAATTTTTTTAATAGAGTAAATGGTAAATACTCAATTAAATTTTGTTTGAAATTCAGAACGGAACATTTTTTAAGAGAAACAATTTCAAAAGGAACTTTTTTTAATAGATTATTTTGTAATTCTAGAGTCGAGATATTTAACATTTCTTGACAAAACCAATTCGGGATCTCAGCAATATCATTTTTATTCAAAACCAATCTATTTAGAGTTTTTATATTCTTAAGTTCGTAAGGAATATTTTTCAAATGACAATCGACTATTGATAAGTCATTCAAAAATTTGATAGTTTGAAGTTTTTTAAACACTTGAATATTCAAACTTTTTTTTACTGCAGAAAATTCAATTTTTTTTAAGCTTGAATTGTTCAATTTTTTCAAAGAACTCAAGGATGAGTCTATGTAAGCATTTGAACTTGAAGGTTTTTGTTCAATGATTCGTTGCAAAGGCTGTATTCCATAAATTGAGGTTTTCTCTGAATTATTTTAATTATTAAATTTTTAATTTCCAATAACTCTTTTGGATGAATATTACGCAATAAAATTTGACGGTTAGGATTAATAATGAGAAAGCTTTTGAATGAATAGTAACGTTGGATGATTTCAAAGCAAATTTATCAATTTGATTGTTGGCTCGAACTATTACAAAAAAATAACCTTCGTGACTTTTTCCAATTCCAATTTTTGCTTTAGAGAAGCGCGACGCCGAATGGGGTGAACTTATCGAAACATCACAATTGACTATCATTCTGAATTTCAATAAAATTTATTAAAAAAACAATTGAAAATGAAATAAAAGGCGCGTAAATATAGATATTTTTTGTATATATGCATTTTTTATTTTGAGAAACTTTCGAAAAATATCAGTTAGAAAAAGTTTTTCCTACAAATCACCTGTACATGCTTCTTGTCTCCGGGGGGAGAAGTTCAACGTAATTTTGAAATTTTTTAGCAAATTTTAAAAAATGATTTCATAATACTTGAAAGGCAACAATTATTTTATTTAAAACTTGAACTGAATTTTTGAAAATAAATTCAGATTCCATTTTTTAAAACCAAAATTCGATTATAGCTTTCTTCATACAAAAATCAATTATCAAGGTTATTTTAAAAATAAAAAACTACAAATCACCACTAAGAATAAAATTCAAAGCAGTGATTTGATGTCTGGCTCAATGTTTTTAGGTTCAACTGTAGGAGCATAACGTTTCACAGGTTTTCCTTCTTTGTCTATTAAAAACTTTGTAAAATTCCATTTAATCGCATCGATACCAAGAAAACCACCTTTATGTGATTTCAACCATTTGTACAAAGGATGAGCACCGTCTCCTTAATGAAAGATTGAATATTAAAACAAAAACATTATTCCAAATACCGTTAACGTCAATTTTTGAGTACATGTCAAAATGAACGCCTTTCTTTTTAGTAAACTCCTTTATATCAACTTCGCATCCCGGTTCTTGGTTACCGAATTGGTTACACGGAAAAGCGGCGATTTTTAATCCTTTAGATTCGTAAATGTTATAAATTTCATTGAGTTGCTTGTAGTTTGATTTTGTAAAACCGCAATTTGTGGCCACATTAACAATAATAACAGGATGATTTTTGTATTTTTCTAAAGATACCTTCAGATAAATAATTTATAGTTCAAATCAATTAAGTTTAAAAACTTTTTTTTCCATACAAACCTCATTTCCGTCAATGTCTTTGGCGGTAAATTCATAAATTGTTTTTTTTGAAGCCCAATTTTCAGTGCCAGATGACATTTTTCGAGAAAAAATATTTAAAGTTTGCAAAACATTCGATTTTTTAAAGTACCACTGCACAGCACAACAAAAACAACACGTTGATTATGAGATAATTGTTTCATTAATTAAGAAGAAATCTATAAGCAGCTAAAATCACTTTAATTATTTTAATATTTTTATGACAAAATAACAAGTATTTTTTGTGATATTGAATAAAAAATGTTTTTCTCAAGGTTAAACTTTTCCTCTAACTGAAAACAGAGAAACAGATTTTTTTTTTTTTATTTGAATTAAATGAAACTAACTACTAACGCAGCAAAAATATTTTTATTGATGAGAATTAATGAAAAAAAAACTTACGATTATGACTTATAATTTTTTTTTTTTGAATCTGTTTAAAAATTCACAAAATTCGAAGGAAAAATTAACAAAAATATCGTGCAAATTTCTTGTTACTACGACTGTTTATACAGTTGGAAATAAATGCTTCTACCACTATCTGGGAAGGGGGATGATGTAACTGAAATAACACAACAAATAATAACAATAAATGCATTAATCCTCAGTTTTCACCATAATTCAATGAGCGAATAAAAAAATAAAAATATCTTTTATAATTCAATCAATTTTGTAAAATTTGAAGATAAAAAATTGATTTGATTTCTTTATTAAAGAGGATGTTTATCATTTTGTTTTGAAATAAAATACGATTATTATCAAACACCAACGACCTGTTGTTAATTTTGATTATATCCATGCTTTGAAACGTTCGCACAAACAAAACGCGCATATATATTTATACAGGAAAAAAAATGCCTGGAAAATCCTATCTTTATAATTAATTTTTTTCCGTCTTTCTGTTGATTGAAATCAACCAATTCGATACTGATGACAGTATCTCTATCAAGCTTGGGCTTGCAAGTTTTAAAAGTTCGCTCATCGAAATCGATATTCAACTCGTAAATTTGACTCAAACATTTCCGTTGGTCTCAAACCAATTTTAATTTAGAATTCTGATCTGAAAATCAATATTTTAAAATTTCACATTAACTAATGTCCCTTGAAAAATTGAGTGAACAACAGTTGACCAGACAACCAGAAGAAGTTTTCGATATTTTATGTAAACTAGGTTCGTAATTCGGAAATAAAAAAACAGAATTTTTACAATTCAATTTTTTCAGGTGAAGGCTCTTATGGATCGGTTTACAAAGCTTTACATAAAGAATCAGGACAAATACTTGCCATCAAACAAGTTCCTGTCGAAAGTGATCTTGGTATTTAAAATTAAATTGAATTAAATTTGTTATTTTGAGCGCATTGAAATTTTTCCAGGTGAAATCATCAAAGAAATATCAATTATGCAACAATGTGAAAGTCCATATGTTGTGAGATATTTTGGAAGTTATTTTAAAGGTTTTTTGCTTTTTTTTAAACTAATATTCTAATAAAAAAAATTTGAAAGGTTCTGATTTATGGATAGTTATGGAATATTGTGGTGGTGGGTCTGTTAGTGATATAATGCGTCTTAGAAAAAAAACTTTAACAGAAGATGAAATATCTACAATTTTAAAAGATACTTTAATGGGTTAGAGTATTTGCATGCTAGAAGAAAAATTCATCGTGACATCAAAGCTGGAAACATTTTGTTGAACAATGAAGGACACGCCAAGCTAGGTAATATTTTAATTGTTAATTTTAGTACTTTCAGTTTTTTTTCAGCCGATTTTGGTGTGGCTGGTCAATTGACGGATACTATGGCTAAAAGAAATACAGTTATAGGAACGCCTTTTTGGATGGCACCTGAAGTGATTCAAGAAATTGGTTATGACTGCTTGGCTGATATATGGAGTTTAGGTATAACTGCATTAGAAATGGCTGAAGGAAAACCACCATACGGAGAGATTCATCCTATGCGAGCCATCTTCATGATACCTACTAAACCTCCTCCTTCATTTCGGGATCCTGATAGATGGTCTTCGGAGTTCATTGATTTTGTTCAAAAATGTTTGGTCAAAAATCCTGAGCAACGAGGAACAGCTGATAAGTTGCTGGAGCATGAATTCATCAATCGAGCTCCATCAGTCACTATACTACAAAAAATCATTCAAGAAGCCAAAACTATTCAACAGCAGAATTCACAAATCAATAATAATGTAAAAGAAAAAATATATATTTATTTCTATTTTAAAATTTATATTCTAGTCAACTTATAATAATAGTTACAATAATGCAACCATGATTACAGCAAAAGATAAAACTTTACGTTTGAATATGAATTCTAATCACATTGATGAAACTATGATGGTTGATTCAAACGATTCATTTATTAATAAAACTACTCATTCAACATCAGACGTGGAATCAGATCTCGGAACATTAATTATAAATGATGAAACTGATGATGAAGATTCCGATAAAACTTTGAAACCAGCTTTTTTACAACATTTTGATATGAAAGATAAAAAAAAAATAAATTTAATTGCATTTTATTTTTATTTAAGCTTTATTTTTTTAGGTTGTTCAATCTGATGTTGTAAATGAAACTTTGCTCAAGCATCCTTTTGATAGTGAAAACGATAAAAACCATAACGAAATAAAAGAAAAAAATAGTTTTGTTAACCATGTTAAAAACAATCAACCAGCCAAAAATAATGACGTCTCATCTGTCAACAATAACCCTCTTTCCAAAACAATCATGCTTAGTGGAGATTTTGAGTTTTTACATTACTTAACTCTAGATGAGCTTAAATGCAGAATGGCCAACATAGATTCCGAAATGGAAGCTGAAATCGAAGAACTTCGTCGAAGATATGCTGCCAAGAGACAGCCCATACTAGATGCCATGGATTTGAAGAAAAAACGACAACAAAATTTTTAAATTTTGTTACCTTGATTTTCTTGACAAAATCTACCACTAGTCATTAAATTATCTCAAAAAAAAAATTCAGATAAACTGAAATTTATTATATTTAATTCTCGAATCAAAGCTTCAAACCAAGCCTCGATTTTTATGGTAAATGTTTTTCAAATTTCTTTTCATTTTATCACAGCATGAGAATGAAGTGTATTTTTTATATTAAAATCAAACATTGAATTGCAAAGGCAGAATATATTGTTGGTCGAGTCCGATATAACAATCGCTCATCAGGTACAATGTATAAAGTATACGTATCGGTTTATCTTGTACAACGGGTGATTGAAATTTTAGCGACCATATTGATGAATGTACATCTATATTCGGAACACGGGTGATGGCAACCAATTCGGAATCTTCCTGAACGCCCAAAACTAGATACCAAGATTCGGATTTTGGTTTAGGGAAACGAGGACAAAAGGCTTTTGAGTTTGCTAACTTTTTTCCATGTAATAATTTTTTTTTTCTGAGACGACACTGTACTGAATATTCTGTCTCAGATTTCAAATCAATCCATTTGAGATTCTGTCGTGCAATGAATGAATCTTTTTTGTCGACTATAAAAACTTGTTCATTTGATTGAAAATCGATTTCATTTATGTTGATAAATTTGATTGCAATCTCTTCCACATCAATGAAAGGAAAATTTAGCACAGATTTGAAAATGCAATCGACAAAACGAGAATGAATTTGAAATTTGAGAAAAATATTTTTAAAAACATTTTCTGCATTATTTTTGTTTATGCTAATAATGTTGAGTAAATATGGTATCGAACTTAATTCTGGCGGTAATTGATTGAATTTTTCTATGATCCATTCTTTTCGATGACTTTCCGAATAATGAGAAGAATCATCAGTAGAATCATCTTCACTTTTTTCAATAACTTCATCTAATAACATAACCAGAAAATTGGTGTTTTGCCAAGAAGCTTGCATAATACATTGTTGAAGATTTATTATATTTAGAGTAGTTGACAAAGAACCATTAAGAGATGATATGTCAATCATTGATTGAAAAATTCGAATGACTTGATCAAGAACCATTTTTAAATCAGTATAATAATCAACAATGGGTAAAGCTAACCGGCTACAATGAGCTTGAAGAAGTAAATTCGTTTTGGTATGTGGTGAATCCATAGAATGTTTTATTAACTTGATAGGACAACTTTGAACAAGCTTTTGATTTAGAAGATCTTCATTGTGTCTAACTGGAAGTTGAGAGAATTCGCTAGCTTTTGATAAAAAGTCTAGCAATTGACTTGTGATAAAATAAGGTGGTTTTTTATCGTTAATAGAATTTTCAGCTACACTGAAAAATGTTTTGAAAAAAACTGATTGTTTTGTACGATAAATAATAATAAGCCGAAATTTTTCCCAAAGCTGTTGAAACAAAAATTTCATTTGAATCAAGTTTTCTTGTTCCATTATATTGGCTTTCTGAATAATCAGTCGTTTTTAAACTAACACAATAATTTTCTATTAAAATTCGAACACTTTGGTCGATAAAAGTAGACAAAAATTTGATGACCTCAGAATTAAGTGCATATTCAAAATGGGAAGTATTTTCAAGACCATGAATTTCTGACAAATCGACACCATAGTACGATGGATTTTTGATTATTCGGTAATACAAATAAGTTGAAGATAAATATTCCATTGCTTCCTGATGGTTAGTCACTGTTCCTGCCATAATTTCAGCATTCAAATGTTCTGGAAACACCTCCAACAAATGAGATTCAACGGGAAAAGGCTCGTATAGAAACTTTTTATAATACTCTTTTTTTAAATCATGCACAAAAAGCATTGCTACAGCTGAAGTATCAAATTGAGGCCGACCGGCCCTTCCAATCATTTGAAGAACATCTGTTATTGGAAAATCTACATATCTTCCTTTTTTACCATCAAAAAACTCAGTTCCTTTAACAATAACCTATTAAAAAAAAAATTCAATATAATTAATCAAATCAATGAATTTCAAAAAACATACTGCATGAGCTGGTAAATTTACACCCCAAGCCAACGTAGCTGTAGTAACCAAAATTTGAATTTTCTGTTCAGCAAATAATTGTTCGACAATTTTTCTGTCAGATTCTTTAAGTCCAGCATGATGCATGCCTATACCAAACCTTAAAGTATGTTTCAAATAAGAATCTTTAATCTGTTCTAAAAAAATATCAAGTTCTTGTGAATTCATGTGCAAAAATCGAAACCCATCAGAATGATCATCACTTGCTACCAATGAAATCAAATCGAGAGCGGTTAATCGAGTTTGTCTACGAGAAGAAACAAAAATAATAACAGGCTTGTTGGGAGAGTGTTTTTTTATAGCTCGATAAGTAGGTTTGTTCATTGAAGCCATTCTAGGACAATAATTTTTTTCAGAAAACCCTGAAACATGAACTTCTATTGGGACTGGACGAACTGAAGGACTAAAGTTATAAAGACCAACACGTTCAATGTTTAGCCATAAAGCAAGATCATGTGCGTTAGCGATCGCAGTTGAAAGACCAACTATTCTTATTTTTTGAGATGTTCGACGAGAAATAAAGTTTGATCGAGAAACAATCACTTCGAGTACTGGTCCTCTTTCTTCTCCTAGTAAATGTATTTCATCGATGATGATCAGTGCTATTTGCCGGACAAACTTTCTCGAAGGCCATCCTCGACTGACACCATCCCATTTTTCTGGAGTTGTTACAATAACATCCGCTGAATTTATAGTTCTTATATCAGGAGTAATATCACCGGTTAGTTCCACAATATTTTTTCCAATATTTTTCTCAATTTTTTCTTTCCAATCGTCAACTCTTTCTCGAACTAGTGCTTTCAAAGGTGCAATGTAAACAACTTTAGCCTCAGGGTTGTTGCAGAATACTCTGAACAAAGCAATTTCCGCAGCTATAGTTTTTCCTGAACCTGTTGGAGCCCCAAGCAACACGTTTTGATCAGTGTGATACAAAGTATGAAATATTTGTGTTTGAATTGGATTGAAATGCGTTATCTTGTAAATCGATTCAAAGAGTTCGTTTTGAAAAGCCGTAATAGGCAAAGGCATCAAATCTAATAGTTTAGTATTAGGCAAATGCTTATCAGGTAAAATAACGTTCGAACAAAATACTGGAGTTGATTCTTCTGTGCCAAGCCAATAATCGAAAGTAGAATAAATAACATACTCGTCTTGAAAATAATCGGCGTCTAATAATGGAATTGTAAAAACAAAACGTTGAACTTCCTTTTTAAGGACTTGTTTTTTACTAAGGCGACAAGTTTCGGTATGGTAAATATGACTGTTTTTTGTGTCAGTAACCATCAACCAAAAAACTTGAGCAGATTTTCCGTGGTATTTATCATTCCAAATGAAGTCTGGGGTAACATCAACATAAATAGTCAAGATTGTACGAGTAATTGGCTTAATAGACGCTTCAACCACAATATGAGGAAGAAATTTGATAACTCTAGAAACATTTACATCTTTTAACAAATTGAGAACTTCTTTTCCATCCATTTCACGTAGCATATGATGTGTAATTGTGGGAAGCAAATTAGATAATTTATTCAAAACCTCGTAGCTCAATTCCGATTCGAATTGTTTTAAAGGAGTGTCAAAGCTCCAAATTTGCTTTTCAAACATTAGCGTAATATTCAAAAGTTTTTCTGTTAACAGAGGCCAACCTCGTCTTAAAACATACTCAAACAGTCCTCTTGTCAATCGAGAAGTATTCTATAAAAAAAATTTTTTAAAAAATTATTTTCTAATTAAAAAAGGCTTACTTGTAGAATGTACATTAAATCCGAGTTTAACGATGGACATTCGGTTTTTGATCTATTAATGACAGATTGCATCAGAATATTGACTTTAGTATGAGTATTCGAAAGTTCGCTTTTTGGCAGGAAGAAACAATTTTGTCGAAGTTTTTGTAAATCTTCAAACTCTTCCTCACGAAACTTGCAAAAAAAAAAAAAATTTTAGTAAAAAAAACTATAAGAGTTTTTTTGAAACCTTCAACTGCTCAAACTCATGAGCTCGAGAAATGACATCTAATAAATGACCAAAATCCATTTCTTCTCTTAAACATTCGTTGAAATGAATAACTGTTTCATGCTGAATATAGAAATGTGATGATATTCGACCCAGATGTGTTGAATCTAATAAACCTTCATTAGATGGACTGTAGCGAGCCATTTGAGCTTGATCAAGTTGCTCTGCTGAACTACGTATCAACCCAACTAAATGATCTATGATGAGATCTTTATTTATGGAGGCTATTTGCGGTAATCCATATTCGAGAGGATTTTTTTGCATACGAATATATGCGTATGTATATTTCAACCATTCAACTCCTTCGGAAATGTTACTTATAGTTCCCAAAACTATTTCAGCGTTAAGATTATCAACTAAACGTTTCAAGAAACGACTTTCGATAGGTAATTGATTAGTAAGCATATTTAAGTAAAATGGAACTTTTGAATAGTTGGTCACTATAATCGCTTCTCCTTCAATATCAAACTGCGGTCGACCAGCACGACCAAATATTTGCAAAACATCGAGCATATCAATATCAACGAAATGTCCAACACTTGGATCGTAAAATTCAGTACCTCGAATAATGACAGAGTGAGCTGGCAAATTGACACCCCAAGCCAATGTAGAGGTACAAACAAGAGCTTTAATCACTCCAGAACTAAACAACCTTTCTACAATATTACGCTCAAATCTTGGCATCCCTGCATGATGTACACCAATTCCATTCAACAAAAACTTGTTCAAGTTTCGGTATTTAGCTTTGGAAATGAGCTTTTCTGATCCAGAAAGCTTAGAAAAATCTGCCATAAAAACACCATGTAAACTCGGTTCGTTAGAGTTTTTCTGTTGAGCTCGTTCTAACAAATAAGTAGCCATTTGTAAAGTTGCATTTCGTGAATGAACAAAAATCATTACTTGTTTATCTTGAATCAATTTATCTCGAGCCTTATTCATTGTTATTTCATCCATGTCGGCATTCAATTGATTTTTGTTGTTGGCTTTGCAACCTATGAAAATCTTGAGCAGCGGAACTGGACGAAATCGATCATCAAAAACAAAAAGGCCTTGGTTAGGATTGACGTGTAAAAATTGAGCTACATCAACATAGTTTGGTAAGGTAGCAGATAATCCAACCAAACGGATGCATTTTTGAGCTTGTTCAACAAAACGAATGGTTCGTGCAACTAACGTTTCAAGAACCGGTCCCCGGTCTGATTGTAACAAATGCACTTCATCAATAACAATTAAACGTACCAAATCCATCAGTTGAACATCGCCAACAGATTTTCGCGTTACAATGTCCCATTTTTCAGGTGTTACAACAAGCATTTGCGTTTCCATAATTTCTTTACTTGTCATTTGCATGTCGCCAGTCAATTCACGAACTTTTACACCAAAAGATTGTAAACGCTTACCAAAAGTTGCCGTCATCTCACTACATAAAGCTTTCATTGGTGCTATGTATATTATCTTAAATTGATTAAGCGCTATTGTCTCAGGAGTGCAATCAGTTGAATACTGGCGGAGAATATTCAAAATCGAAAGCATAGCTATATTGGTTTTACCAGCTCCAGTAGGTGCACAAATAAGCATGTTAACGTTGTCTGAAAGATACGCAGTTTGAAATACAGTCGATTGAATGATATTTAACTTTGAAAAACCAAAAAAAGCCCGTTTGCAGAATTCATCAGTTTGATCAATTTTTATTTGATTGAAGTTTTTTAAAAACTCTTTGGTTTGTTCAGTGTTGGCCATAATTGGAATAACAAACTCGTCGTGAGCACGAAATTCTTTTCTTTGGAAACCAACTGGCAGCATAATTTTAGTTTCGGAAATATACGATGCCGTTGTTTGAACAGATCGAAGCATGTCGAACACAAAAGGATATTTTTCAGATGGTTGAAACTCTCGCATACGTTCTTGAACGTAAGGTTCAAAACGGCTCTGATTGAAGCTTTCAAATTCCGATTTCGCATTTGCTGCAAATCTTCCAAAGTTAATTTTTCATTTTGATTTCCATCATCTTCTGTCATGAAATTTTTTTGACTTTTCTGTATTTTCTTATCAATCTTTCGCATTTCTTTTTGAAGAGCTTTCTCTTTCGAGGTTTGAACAATGACTGAAGGACGAACAAACTGAGAACCAGTATCTCTGGCTTGAGAAACCATTTTCCAAATCAACTCAGGATTTTTCAATGTTTTATTCTTCATCAATAAACTATTTGTTTTTTCAACAGTGAAAAAACTTGAGTCTGATTTCATTTTTGGCTTGTAAAACAAAATTATTTTTGAAATCAATGACAATGAATTGTCGCCCAATAAATTGGCTAATTCATTAGATAAAGCATCATTATCAGAGCTACTAATGAGTCCATTGAGTATAGCATTAAATAATTCTTCGTGGCTTAAATAATAAGGTTCTTCATGAGAAATGTCGTATTCTGATATGAAATACATTAAATCAGATGATAAATGCGACATCAATGTTTCAGGAGAACAATCTTCTAATTCATTTGAAGGTTTAACGTTTTTTTCTTCATTGTTAAAAAATGAGTTATTGCTGTGCACTGATGATCTCATATCAATTGAAATTCCTTGAAACAAAAAATTTTGCATAATGATTTCGGCATTTAAATAATGACAATCAAGTTTAGTTAAATCATGAGAACTATCTTGTGTAATCTTCAAATCGGTTTTAGTTATTGGTATGCAATTCCAGTCACTCAGTTCAAAAGGATTGACATAGTTTTCGGAATAAGAAAATTTATCAGTTAAAGTTTGAAACCAATCATTGAAAGTTTCTTGCTGTTTTTCTGCATCATCAACAGCTTTCTTGATCATAGATGAAAAATGAAAAACTTCACTCAAAAATTGTTGGTCGATTAATTCATAAAGAGATCGAAAAATGAAACACAACTGCTCTAATAGTGTTAAGTTCATTCGATCTAAGCAGAAAACGTATTCAAGAATGAAAAAATAAGAGCTGATTATTGTGTAGTTAAAAGTAACCAAAGTTGATTGCACATCTCCATTTTGAGTACTGGCAATGAGTGAATCATAAAATATCCAAAGAAGATAAACTGCTGCGTTTTCTAGAATACATTGACTGATTTCTTTTTGAGTGTAACCAATTAACTGTGATACTAATGTCAAGAATTCTCGAAGCAAAAACTCTTGGTTTTGAATCGGAGAACTTTTATCAGAATTTTTTCGCTGCTTAACGTGATGAACAATTGAAAGACAATCTAAATTATCATCACAAAAATCTGAAAAACTTTGGTCATCATTGGTTGATTTAAAAGATGGTAATAAATCATCACTATTATTTTCCAATAACTTATTGCGGCTTCTCAAATGCTCAACAATGTCGTCAAAGCGAGGTAATTTTGTTTCAAAAATTATTCTGTTTAATCTTGATTCAATGCGCTTTGATCGAGTAAAACATCCATTGTATATTTGATTTGAATCATTCAAAGAATTGGTTAACTTGGAACTCAATGAAAAACGTTGCTTGATTTTTTGCCGAAATAAACCGGAAAAGTTACTTTTTTCACAATCCATGTTTAAATTTCTTTGCTGCACAAGAATTCAAAATAAAAATTAAAAAAAAATAAGTGAAAATTGAAAATAAATAAATATTAATTTTTTATAGCAAAAATATTAATTTTTATAGCAAAAATAATATTGATTCAAATAAATAAAATAATAAAAAAACACAAATCACTAAATACATATAAAATATGGTATTTACATTAACAAAAGCAAATTTTTATAAACTGTTGAGACATTTAGTAAATGCATCAAGTTGAAATAGCACACAAATTGTTTTTCCAAAAAAAAGTTGATACATTTTAATGAATTTGATTTACAATCATTTACTTGATTGCACTTAATCAAGTTACCAAAAAAATATGGAAATTTGATAGTGATATAGTTTGTAACGCAGCACTGTAGCACATGGCCCGCAAGCCAGATCTGGTTCTTTACGTGATTTCATCGGGCTCTGGTAAAAATTTTCAAACATATATAAGATCTATAGATCTCGAAAAACTTAGGAATCCACTCCACTAATGTAAAAATTTTCTTCTGACTTGAGTTTTTTGGTGTAACGCAAACTTATAGCTATAGCATCAACTATTAATAAAAAGATCTTAAGCTCAAGCAGTTTCTCAATTTAAAAAATGTAAAAATTCATCATCGTGGTATCAATTAAAAATTCAGGGCTTTGAATTTCAATGATTTTTGAAATAATAAGCAACTCAATTTTCAGACTTGATGATTTTTCAATAAATTTTTGTTCATTAAAATTTCTTTTGAAAAGATAGTTACTTTATTCTTGAAGCTGTATCTTCGAGTTATAACAGTCAAGAATCTTAATTTTAAATAGTGTCCTTAAATAATAAACTTAGTTTACTTGAGCATGTAATTATTGCTAGATTTTTATCATTTATTATAATGATAAAATATTTTGTATCTGTTAAATCAGTGGACGTTAAATCCAGGTCCGCGAACTTACTGGGCCGTGGATATCGATTGAAGCCGTAGCAAAATAATGGGAAATAATCGGTCCGACGCAACAAAAAAGTTGAAAACCACTGTGTTAAATAACTGGCGCTTATTTTTCAAGATTTTAGGAACTATTTCAACTTAACTTGTATTAAAAAAAAACATTTCGACAAACCTAAAGCTCAAAACTTTGAAGCTCCTCATCATATTTATTTTAAAAAGGTTTGTATTTTCGAAATTACTATAATATTGGTGTGATAATTTGATTCGCTTTGAATAAAAAAACCTTAGAGTTATCAATAGGCTTAAAATACTTCATACGTTGAGATCCATTGAGCCTAATTATTCAGTTTTTAAAATTTTATTGCCAGCTTCATGTTTTATCACGAAATTGGATAATTAATAGTTTTCATGTTCATGATTTGTCATAAATATGGTCAAATTGATGTGCCAAGCGGTTGGTTTGTTTTTATAAAAAAAAAATAAACATATCTTATTTTCTGAATTATAAGAGCTATATTCTAAAAATATTTTAGACAAATATACTCATTTTGACCACAATATTTTTTTCATTTTTACAAGCAAAAATTACGAAGTGACATTACTAGTTTTCAATATTGAAATATTTGAATATTGAGTTTTTTGAATTAGATTTGAAGTTATTTTGAAAAGCTTTGCATCTCAAACTTGAGCTAATTCAAGTGGCTCAGAAATAATTTATTTTTAGAATAAAAAAATTAGGGAACAAATTCAATCAATTCAATAAACTAAAAGTTTTTTTTAAGAAAAATGTCATTGGCTCTGCCGGAAGGGTGGTGTCGAGAAGAAGTTAAAAGAACTAATGGGCTTTCAAGTAAAACTGACATAATTTATATCAGTCCAGAAGGAAAGCGAATCAAATCGAAAATCGAACTGAGTCGTTATCTTGGCAATTCCATAGATTTAACTACATTTGATTATCGAACAGGAAAAATCAATCCGTTATTATTAAAAAAAAATAAACGTCTAGGTATTGCTCATGATTACAAAAATTTATTGAATGATTCTTTGTCCTTCATCAATCCTCTTCGACAAACAAATCCTTTTTTCAAAAATCCTGTTAATGTTATAAAAACTCAAAAAAATTCGAAAGTTTTAAATAGTTCTCAGATTAAAGATTATCGTCGAAAGCATAATCTAAACTATCTCGATTTAAAAGTTGATGATCAAGAAAAACCATTTCAATTGTTTTGGACTAAATCATTTCAAAATAAGCGAGCTACAAATATTGCCCAAGAAAAACTTGAAAACTTCCAGTTGCCTACTAACATCAGAGCATTCAATTCTTCAATTATTAAAAATGACGACGTCTTTCGAAGTATAAACGCAGCTCTCTATTTGAACTCTCAACCAATCAGCGGACAAGATAAAGAAAGTTTGGAAAAAATAAAAAAAGAATTGAAAAATGGAAACATCGACGACGTAGATAAATTAAATATAATTATGGCAAATCTTAATCCTCATCAACCATTGACTCATTCAATTAAGATTACTGAAAACGATATTTCACAACAAGAAGAAATTGTTAAAAACATCAGGTTGAAGTTGCAAAAAGCTATTGTAGAGTAACAAAAATTTTCATCATCTTTCTCAGCATTATTTTAATGCTAAGATAATAAGTTTTTGATTTTTTTTATTTTGAATAATTATCAATATCAATTTTAAAAATTGAAAATTTTATTGAGAAAAATAATTTTTGAAAATTAAAATTAATTTTCAAATGAAGTAAAATTCAAATTTTATAATTTTTCTCATATACTGTATGTACTTAATAAAATATTATTTAAAATTTAAAAAATTTTTAAAATTGAACTTCACTGAGCATTTAGCTACTTAAACTATGCTAGCGCCCTCTAAAATATGTTTTTCTCTGAGTAGCAAATTTAGTAGAAAAACAAACTAGCTGCACGTACATGACTTGTCTGTCAGATTTTTAAAATTTATATTCTATTCAATTGAGAAGAAAGAACTTTTTTTTGAAAAATGTCTGATATGGAAACACCGAAAACTGAAAATGCCGATAACGATGCTGCCAACGAGAAAAGCGAGCAAATTTCTAATCCAGAAAATGCCAAGAATCTTTATGAGTTTACCGTCAAAGATATTGATGGAAATGATGTAATTTTTATTTAATTTTTTTCAAACGATTGAACTCATTATTTCAGGTTTCTTTGTCCAAATATGAGAATGATCTGGTTTTGGTTGTTAATGTAGCATCGAATTGTGGTTTCACTAAAAGCAACTACACTCAATTGAATGAGTTGTACGAAAAATACCACGATAAAGGCTTCCGAATCGCTGCTTTTCCTTGCAACCAGTTTGCTGGACAAGAACCTGGGTGTGATGTGGACATAAAAGAGTTTTGCAAAAAGAACAACGTCAAGTTTGACATGTATGCGAAAATTGATGTTAATGGTAATTTTGATTTTTCTAGTATAATTTTCAAAAACTTTTTTCATTTTAAAGGAGTTAACTCAAGTCCTCTTTACCGTTGGTTGAAGGCTAAACAAAGTGGTTTGTTTGGCACTCAAATGATTAAATGGAATTTCACTAAATTTTTAGTTGATAAAAATGGGCAACCTATTAAGCGTTATGCGCCCATTACTAAGCCCAATTCTATTGAATCTGAAATCATCAATTTGTTGAAGTGAAAATTTAAAAAACAGCTTATATTTTTAATTTTATATTCGAAATTTTTTTCATTTTCAATAAATTTACTATTATTTTTTTAAGCTCACAATTTTATCAATTTAAATTTATTGTATTTCCAAAATTTTAAATTACATAATTTTTAATTAAAACTAAAAGAAAAATGAAGCTCTAAAATTTATTTTAAGCGAGTTTTGAGCGACCTTTTTTAAAATAAAATAATTTTTTTTATCGCAAATGTATCACTGATATGAAAATATTCACTGTTAAAAACAAAAAACTTCAGAAGTAATGCACCTGAAGATTAAAACTTATTTTTAACGATTTTTTATTTTTGGTTTCTGATGCTGCTATAAATGAAATTTAATAATATAAAACACGACAAAATGATTGATGCAGTAATTGAATTGTTTCTCAAATTTTGTAATATGGAATTATTTTGAAACCATGCATCTTTCATACTATAAGTGTTTTGTAGTTCATTCTTGCAAGAAACCATAATCGTTCGGGTGAGTTGGCATCAGTTAGTCTACTTACGTGATAGTAATTCAATTAGTAATTTATTTATTTAATTATTACTATAGCAATATTTTCAATGAATAAATATTTAAACTGTATAAATTTCATTTATTGGCCGGTCAATGATTCGTTTCAAATAAATTTACTGAGCAAGAATTTTGAATTATATAGATGACAAACTTTTGATACTATATAAAAGTACTAAAGGGATAACTTCAAAGATTCTAGTTGTTTAGTTTATCATAAGTTTTCAAGTTGTTTTGTTAATTTTGGCTATATTAAATTTTTTATAAAAACGAGTTAATTATTAATTTATAAGTTTATTTTAATTTTATGATTCAAATTTAGAAAAATGACGATTTCTCATTTGGGTTTGAGCAATTCCAAAAGTATTTGTGTCATTATAGTGGTGATGGGTTGTTTTTGTGTCTTATGGCCAAAAATTTTTTATCCGATGTTGATGTATGCTTTGAAATCCGGTCATCGAAATACTAAATCACTTGAGCAAAATGGTATTTATATAAGCTTTTGTGGTTTTTATTTATATTTTCAGTTTTAGTTTACGAACAAATATTGCCCCCAAAAGTAAAAGAAGCCATCAAATCATCTCCCATCAAAACAGAACAGAAAAAAATTCTCAAAAACTTCACGGAAAAGTAAATTGAAATTTAATGTATTTTGCTAATGAAATTTTTCCTAGTTTCAATTTTTAACCAGCAAAAGTAAATCTACATCCAGTGCTTCGCAAAGTTTTATTTGGAATCTTATGGTTCCATTATATACACTAGTTTTGAGCGCATTTTTTTTGTTTATTTTGTTTAAAGTAATCATGTTTCAAATCAAATCAAACAAAAAGTAATTATTTTTTACTCTGTTTAGTTAAGTTTAGAAAAACCATCTTCCTTTGTTGATTTGCAAACGCATCAATCAAATTTGCATTCGGATGAATGCAGAGAATGTAAAATTCAAAGAATTCAACAAAGAAATCGAATAAAATCCGGAATAATTGATCCATATTATTCACGAAATTCATACAAAACTTTTGATTATTATGGACGAAAAAATGGTTAGGATTTGAAAACAAATAAAATAAATTTTTAATAAATTAATAATTACAGTCAATCGAATAATGCAAGATTTGGTCAAAGATATGCAAACGCTTCGAGAAAACTTGATAAAAGCCGAAATCTGTCAAATTGAACTGAAAAAAAAAATGAATAAAGAAAATGAGGTAATTTTAGATTATGATTTTAGATTTTCAGCTAATTACTTTTTTGAATACAAGATTGAAATTAACCCAGATAAATAAACGTTGATGAAATGAGTGACTATATTGATCAAATTGAACAAAAAATAAAAGTTTAGATAAAATCGACGAGCTACTAAAATCACAGAGCTTTGTTCAAATGGAACTAGGAAATACAGAAACTAATGAAGAAAATAAAGAGAATATTTCAGATCATTTCATTGAAAATTCAAATTCAAAGAAAGAGCTTGAGGCAAAACTTAATAAAAACTTTGAAGAAAATTCAACAAAAATTTCTAAGAAAAAACAGAAACGAAAATCTTGTAAACTTGAGGAAAAAAAGGATGAAAATTTTAAATTTAATCTGCTTAAATTCCAAAATCATAGAATAGAAAAATTTATTCCTTTTTATAAAAAAAAATGATTATCACTCAAATAGAAATTCAAGTTGAAGAAGTTTGATCATTCATTTTGACTGATGACCAAGAATATTTTCTATTTGTAAACAACAGTCTAGCAACTTTCGATAACATTGATATTTTTTACAATGATATTGATTGTTCATTAAACGTGGTTTAAATATTCGTACTTTATTTTTTGTCATACGAACTTTTCTCAACTGGTTCTCTAGCTGAGATACACAATTATTCTCATCCGTGTGGATTTTAGAAGCTGTGATAGCTATCAATGAAGCCCCGAGTAACATGTGACTGGCTTCTCCAGTATCGAATGTCAAAATTTCTCTGCACAAAATATCGGCGTGCAATTGTAAATAAAATTCGTTTTTTGTCAAACCTCCGCTTACGATTATTCTTTTGACTTGATCTGAATTTTTTTCGATTTCTTCTAGAATAAATTTTGTTTCATATGCTAAAGCTTCAATGGTAGCAACATATGTTTCTAAAAAGGAGCTTTGTTCTAATTTGAGCCCATAAATAGCGCCTTTGAGACGAGAATCGGCTATGGGTGATCTGGATTTTGACAAAAAACATAGAAATTACTTTACTGAACATCAATGCGAACCTGTTTCCATGAAAAGTTGGATTTATTATTAATTTGGTTTGATATGAAAAATCAAACTCTTGTAATTGCTGGTTCAAATTTTGAATTAAATTGTAAACATGGGTTACTGATTTTTCAATTTTTGTTTTCAGCATGATTTCTATAAGGTTTCCAGTAGCACTTTGACCAGCTTCTCTTAAATAATAACCAGGAAAGATAGCATCAAAATATGGTCCCCAAATTCCTTTAGTAGAAAAACGTTTTTTATTTAAAATCATATGACAAGTTGAAGTGCCGGAAATCATACAAAGAATATTCTCGTAAAAACCATCGACCATATCATCATTCGATGCAAAAGTTGAAAGCATCGATATTACTCCAGAATGAGCATCGATCAAAGAGCTTGCAATAGAAATAGTTTTAGAAGAATTATTCAAATTGATTTCTAATTCTTGAGCACAGTGAGAACCCAAATATCCGCTGCACAAGCCAGGACGAAGAATTTTATCTCCAATTAAACGCTTCAAAGAGTTTGTTAAAGGCATTCCTAAATAAAAAACATTAAAAATTGAGAGATTAAAATAAATTACATACCTATTTTTTCAAAAAAATCTTCAGGCCATTGATTCTTTTCTGAATCATAACCCCATTTGCATGTGACACAGCAAAGTGATCTAGGAAAATTTTCTGGCATTCCAAACATTTGGGAGCATCGGTAAGATAACCAATCTGGTAGTTCCATAAAACCTTTTGCTTGATCGAAACGATTACGGTTGTTTCGATACAAATGCAAAAGCTTAGACAAAGAAAACTCAGTAGAACATGAACCTCCAAATTGTTTTAATACATCATGGTTTGTTTCATTAATTATTTCGGCTTCAACTTTGGCTCGGTGATCCATCCACATAATGATATCACCATAGTCATTCTGATCTTTTTCAAAAATGCCATCAATAATTACCAAAGAACAAGTGGCTGAAAACCCGATTGAATCAATCAGAGATGGTGGATCAAGTAAATTAAATTTCAATTTGATATCTTCTAAACATTTTTTAGCGCAAACCAGAAAAGCAGACCAAACTTCTGTCGTTTTTTGTTCATAATAATCTTCTTGTTTATTATGAATTGGAATGTTTTCTGTAGCAAAAGATAGTGGCTCAACGTTTAACAAATTTTCATCAGAAACTTCAAATATTGCTACTCTCACGCTGCTTGATCCAACATCACAACAAAGCGTACGCATTTTAGTTTAGTTCAATTGTTGAGTTTTCAATCATCATTTAATAATGATAATATTAATTTACTTATATAGAAAAATATTTTACATGATAAAATTTGTTGTATCTTTTTTTATTGAGTATCAACAAAACTTAATAAAAAACATACACATTTTGATTTTAAAATATCCCATAAAATATTCCAATTCATGATAAAAATTTCCGAAAGTTTTCTCTCTTTAGGTAAAATTGAATATTTTTTTTGTGACGATTTCTTCATCTTTTCAAATATTTTATTTTATTTTCTTAATAAAAAATGTCATTAAAAAAATTTTATTCAAAATATATGAATATTTACTGATAGAAAAATAAGTTTAGTTTTTTTTATCATTTCTAAAATTTCAAGACTCTTTTAAACGTCATCTTTTCCATAAACAACAACTTTTATCTTTTTATTAAAAAAAAAAAAATAAATATTTTTTCTAAAGAATTGAAATAGAATCAAACCTTGTTTTTTTGAACAATGTTTTGTGTTCAATTGAGAGGCTTTATTATCACCATCATATAAAATTATGAAATATTAAAATAATTAAAATATTATTCTAAAAAAAATTTGAACGATTCAAGAGAACCATGATTGTTTTATCACTTTATCGTTTTATGTAATGATTGAAAAAAGTCAAATACTTTTGTTATCGCAGTTTTTTTGTTTGATATAGAAAAATTCTTAAAAAATAGATCTGTTTGGTAGAACTTTCAACCAATGTTATTCTGTTGGCAGAATGAACTCTATGCAAAATTTTTCAAAAAAATTGTTTTTATCAGAAAGAAAATTTTTAGTGCTTGAAAATTCCTCAATCTTATCAAATTAATCAATTATATTATTGGTTAAAATATTATAAATGATTTTAAAAAAACTATTAACAAATAAAATGAACTGTTTTTTTAAACAAGAGGACAATGCTTCGACATTGACCGAATTCATTGAACTTGGGTATTTCACATACCTGAAAATAATTAAATACAGTTTTTTTTTGTAAATGAAAAAAAGCATTGAATAAAAATGTGATGGGTTATGTCAATAAGATTCTAGCAGGCTAGTTTAATGACATTATACTATTTTATTGCTCAAATTAAGAAAGCCTAAATAATTGAATGTAATATTTGAATCAATTAAGAATCAATTATTTTATTAAAACCTTAAACATTAAATAAAGTTTTGAAATGAACCTTGAACTTTAAATTCTCCAATGTTAAATCTATATATTTCTTATTTTTAATTTGATTGAGAAACTTATCGCGCGCACTTTTTAAAAATTTTCATATTAATGAGTTTATAATGAAATTTCAATTTTAATCTAAAATAACTAATTTTGATTAGTACACTGTTACTCTGCTATGAATTATAACTTCTTTTTTTTTCTAAGGTAAAAAAACAACAAATTGATAGCATTATCTATTATTAAAATAACTTAAACTTTTGAATTTCTAAACAAAAATGATTGAAAAAATGAAAACAATAAACATTTCAAACTTGAGACAACAAATTTCAAAACCGCTCTAGTCGTTTTGGTTATAGTTTAAAAAAACTAATTTTTTTATAACCTATAAAAGATAAAAATCTTTTTCAAAACTTCACTTTCACTCAAATGAGTTGACGGAAAATAAGATTTTTAAAAATAATTTAATTTGAAAAAATTGCAAGTATTCTGAAATGCATTTTATTCATTGTTTTATACGCTTTATGCATCATATTACTCTTCAAAACTTAAAATAATTTCGAAACAAAAATTCTTTCGATTCAAGAAGAACAAAATAAATGAACAAGGATAAAAATTTCATTTTATGAATAAATTTTTTTGTTCAAGCTAATCAAATCTTTTTTCTGCTTTTTTCAGAATTAATAATTGAAAGTTTAAAAGCGTTGATTTAGTTTAAAAAACAAATAAGTTTTTACTTCAAAACTTCAACTTGTTTTTGTTTTTTTTGTGGTTATTTTTTGAATTTTTTTTCAGAGAAATTCGCAGAATTTTTCTAAAATTTAAAAACAGATAATTTCACTTTCAATGAAACGAGAGAGGATATTTAATGCTTTGAAAAAACTATTTAAATTGGAATAATTCTACTAATGAAAAAGACATTTCATTAGTTGAATTATATTTTCCTTAATCTATAATATATTATAGGGTATAATGTATATTATAATGTAATTGCTTATTGATAAAGACGTCCCAAATGGAATTAACTTCATAAAATAAAATCTGATCAAAGAAAATCATTTTAAAGTATTTCATATATGAAACGCATTAAATAACCTAACTATATTTTACACAAATTTCCCTTTCAATCATTTGTACTACGAAATTTCGTAAAAATGAAGGTTCGCGTAATTTTTCATAATTTTTACTTTTTTTATTCAATTCTAAATCGAAATTAATTGAAACTATTAAAAAAACATTTGAAAAAATTGAGTTATTGTTATTCTAGATCAGTAAAACCCCAGGTCTGCGGACCTTCATTTAGCTGTGGATATCGGTTAAAGCCATAGCGTAATAGTGGGAGATATATTTGATTGGTTCAACGCAACAAAAAGATTGAAAACTATTGTTCTAGATCTAATGAAAAGTATTACAATACTTTTTTTTAACAGAGCTCTAACTTTCATAAAATTTAATCCAAAAATAATATTTTTAAAATAAAGCTTATTTTAAAATTTCGATCGTTTGAAAATAAAAATACAATCGAAGTACCTAAAAACTAAAAACAATAGTTCATTCTGAGTTTAGGTCAGATTGAATTACATAGAGTTCTTACATCTAATACATCATGTATAAACATTTGTTTAAACTAAGTTCTAAAAAAGTAAAGTTTATTTAAAATTGATTCACTCATCAAAGAAAAACAAGCTCTTGTTAAAAAGCAGGAAAGTTATATAGAAAAGTTTCAGTTTTTTTCAAAATTCTATTTTCATTTTTTAAGTATTTTTTTTATATTAAATCATTAAGTATGAAATGTTTGATTTTCTGAAACTGAAAAGTTTGATACTAAATATCTCTGATCATCCATTATTTTTTTGTTTTGATAAGAATCTATCTGGCTTTCTGATGTACTTTAGAAAATATTTTTTCGTATTGTCTAGAGAGAGCTATAAGGTGAAAATGCGAGTCATTTTCGAGTTCCGTCTTGGAACTTATGCGCTCATCAAAAAATATCTATTTTTTATCGCACGTGACTATCAGTTAAAAAATGGATCGCTTTTTCAGAAAGCTTCCGCTAGACAATACGGAGGGATATTTAAGTTTATCAAAAAGCCAGATGCATATTTTATTAATGCAAAAAAATTATGAACGATCAAAGTGAAATATAGGAGATATCCAGTATCATGATTGAAGTTTCAGAAAATCAGACGTTTCATACTTAATGAAATAAAATGAACAAAAATCTTTTTTGTTTTACTTGTTTTATTAATTTTTATGACAGTTTACTTGAGAAATTTAAATTCAATTTTAAAAACAAAACATTGTTGTACTATTGTAATATATTGTTTTATGAAACAATATAATATAAATTAAATTAAATTCTTCAGCAAAAAATAAAAAAGAATCAAAAATTTCTTAGAAATTAAAATTAATGGAATATTTCAAAAAAATCACAAATTTTAATTAACATATTTTATTTTTTTAAACATTGTTTTTATTTTCTAGTGAGAAACTTAGATTTAGGAACTTGAAAAAAATGTCAAATAAATTAAACTTTAAAATATTTTAATAATTTTAGTAATGATTGTTAGATCATCAATTCACCTAAAATTTTAAAAATTTTTGAAAACATTTTAAGTAAGTAGTTATAAAATTGCATTAGTAATTCAAACATTCACCATATTTTTGATATTGAGTAAAAAGTCAAGAATCAAAACGCTTTAAAAACTTTCCTGAGTTTGTTAGTTTTTGAGTTCTTGAGTTTTGTCCCTGTGACAATAGACGCGTGAATATTGGAATATAAAAGTCTCATTATCTGTGAAAATCCCTATTGTCAAAATTTTGACATGACAAACTTTGGTTTCATTGAAAAAATTAGGATTATTCAGCTTTTTAATTATTAACAATTAAAAAAAAAACAGATGACCAACATTTTTTTTCAAACGAATTCACTGTATTTTTCGAAATGAAATTTCTAAAGAATTTTTTTCTTTTTTCATTAACGTTTTTAATTAAAAGTTTGTGAAAAATCTCAAAAACAACTCTATCAATATATGCTTAACGATTCAAAGATAAAAAAAATTTCGATTAAAGTTTTCTTAAAAAGAAAATAATTGGAACAAAATAAAATACAAAGCCAGACAAAAACCTGTATAAAAGAAAAATATTTACCAAAAGAAATTTATTGTCAATGTTTTTTCCTGTCTCTATGTTGGGAGTCAAAATGGGTTTGTTTTAGTTTTCAAAAAAAAAAAAAAAACATTAACAACCTTGAAATTCTGTAAACATTGTTCTCCGCTAACAAAATATCAATAAGTATATAAAAGCTATGCCGATTTGTTTTCCCGTATTTATTTGCTTTTAGGAAAAGAAGAAAAAACTTTCTACAATTAAATTGAGAAAAATTCATTTAATGGATTTAATTTAAATTTTTTTTCAAAACTGTTGTTTTTTTTTAAATTTGTTTAAACTCAGTGAATTTTGAAAAATTAATCAAATAACCAAATTTTAAACAGTGCTCTAAATTTTACAATACTGTTAAGAATTTTTTTGAAAACCTATAAAAAAATTGGTTTGAGAACTTCTTATTCATAATAAACTAAAGAATCAAGATGAAAATTGTTTTTCATTTATTGTTTTATAGAATGTTTATTGGTGAAATATTTATTTTCAAAAGTCAAGTGAAAGGTCAATCGATGTGCAACAAATTGATCGCTAGAAAATTTCCTCGTTTCGGGAAGCGTTCAGTCATATTAATCAAAACAATTGGATCGAATGTTTCAACAAAAATAAACGAACTTATTTTTCATCGAATGAGAATCTTCCACTGCAAAAAAAAATATTTCTAAATACTGATCTGAATATTGGAACAGTCTGAAAAAATCATAGAATACGGAAAAATCAAGCAAGATTTTCATCAATCAAAAATATATTTTAACTCGCATAAATTGATTGAACTTGTGAAAAAGCTTACTGATTATAGAATGAAAAAAATACGCAACAGGATAGCATATAACGATCTTTCAAATGAAAATTGATTTTAACGCTCTAAAAACATCAATGTTTCACAAATGAATCAATTTTAAGTTTTTTCAGAAATAATGTTAAAACACAAAAAGAAACAGAAAAAATTATCATTATATATGATTTTTAAATCATCGAACCATCGTATTCTTTACGAGCAGCAAAAATAGAAACTTTTGCAGTGAATCAACAATCTAAACAGATCTTAATTTTTAACCTCATATACAAAGTTTCATAGCCTGTTTTTATTGCGAACTTGGCTGCTTTTTTGTGTCACGGAAAAATATTTTTTAAAACAAAAAATGAAAAAAAACTTTTTCAAATCTAGAAATATTTCAAATGTTTTGTATACTTGTTCATAAAAAACTAATGTTTCTAATAAAATTTTTAAATGTTAAAAACAGTTTTGATTCATTTATTTTAAAAAAATAAAATGATTTTTTAAAAATATTGTTCTATTTGAATATTTATGAGATTTAACTAATAAAAAAAATTCTATTATAAAACATTCAAAAAATTCAAAATAAAAATCCAAGTTGAAAAATTAAATTAACTTTCAATTTAAAAACAAATGTTGACGTCTTATGTTTTTCAAAAAAAAAAAAAAATTTGTTGAAACAAGATTCAGATTATACAATTAATTTTGGAGTTTGTAGTGATGAATAAATCAAAGCCACAAACTTAAAACTTAATGAAATTTGAAATTTCCATGGAACATTTCATAAAATTATTTGAATTCTCAATGAATAAAATTGAAAATTTGACTTTTTTCTATTTATTTATATTGGTTAAATCAAAGGCACTGAAATTGATACAACTTGGAATTGATTATTTATTTAATAATAAATTTAACAAAACTCGACAGTTTCAAAAAAAACTGAAATTCTCGGTCTAAAATAAATTATTTAAAATACATTCATTTTTGTCATTTTTTTTTAATAAAATTTTTATTTGAATAGAATAGTTAAATCTTAATAGCGAATTCTCACTGAAAGAACATGTTTATTTGGAGGATATTCATCGATTATTTTCAAGTTGTCATAAAATGAAAATGACAAAAATTGATGCAAAAACTTTCTATACGGTTCTCTACTACTACAATAGTCGCCACTTAAACTAATCATTTTGAAACAGAACTTTTTTTTTTATCGGACTGTCTGTGAAATTTATTAAATTATATCTGTTTTTATTCTGTTTATTTATTTTAAAAATTCTTTCATTTTTGAATTCAAATATTGTTAACATTTAAAAAACTAGCAAACTAATTTTGAACTGATGGTTTTGGGAAGGATAAATGAATGAGTTTTTCATTTATTTTGGCATGATATTTCACGTAAGTTTTGTTTAGAAATGAATGTGTTAGACACTAACAAAGGGTACAAGCCTTTATTTTTAAATGTGATCAAGTTATTTTTTTTATATCCAAAATCACTTTAAAAACAATCCCAAAAAACATTTCAAATTATATGACGTTCGATAAAATGATCAATTAAATTTATAATAAAAAAATAGCATTACTTTCAGTAATGAAAAAATAATTAATTAATTTTGAAATTTAATTTTTCAAAATACTTGAATCAAATTTGACTAAGAATAAACTTCCAAATAAATAAATTGTTTTAAATGCTGATTCAATTGAGAAGCAACATGAAAAAAGTCCAAGTTTTAAATCATTAATTGAACTATTCTTTTTGTTTTTATCTTGTATTTCGAGAATGAGCATCATATATCGCTTTTTTGAATTCATTGAATAAAACACAATATGAATAAATGACCAAAATAAAATTCGCCAAAAAGCTTTTGTTAAGCTGAATTTCTCCCAGAAGAGTAAATGAAATGGGTTTATTAAGTAAACCATTGATAACAAAACTGATCTACAAAAATAAAGCGAAATTATCAATGCAATATTCTTGTTTTTATTACGTTATTATAAAACAAAATAGATATATTACGTATAATATTGAATTAGTAAAAAAAACTGACCTCTTCAAAAAAGGCTGTTGATCTTTGTTCTGGTATGGTATTTAATACATAATCGTATACAATTGACTTTGTCGATGAAGAAAGATCGTGAACGTCACTCAATTCTTTGAGACCATAAAATAATATTAAAAACATCAAAACAGACAAGCCTATCAACGAAACAAATTTAACATTTTCTGCATCATGTATTTTTAATAAATCAATAGTTTGACTGATGAAATAAATTATGCCAGAAAATAAAAAACCTATAAAAAATAGAATATAGAATGCGAAAATTTTGTCAAGCTGGTTAACAATTTTTTTTATGTTTTGATACCTGAAAAAAACAATAAAAAAACTTAATTATTCAAAAGGTAGAACAAAACTTCATTGTTTACTGCAAAAAAACTATCATAATTTTTTCTTAGAAATATTAATAAAAATAAAAACAAACCATATTTTAACGAGTTCAACATCATTGACGTCAAGATAACTGTTGTCATTATTTATCAAACTTTTGATGAATAAATTTAGATGATTAACTTTTAAGTTAATTGTCCATATGAATGAGAACATCAGAGCAGCATCCGAAATAAAAATAAATAGAGTAAAATTGTGATAAAATGCATTGTCAGATTCCACCAAAAATTGTCTAGCGAGCTTGTGAAATTTTCTAAAATGCTGACTTAATGACCATATAAATAACGTAACAATAATAAACAAAGAGTAGAGCAACTAAAATATATGATATTATCAATAGAATGTAAAATTTCCATTTAAAATTCTTTGATATTAAAGTAGAATTCTGAAGGTAAGTTCGATAACGAGGACTATTGGAGAATGAATCAAACTCTAAAATCTCAAAAACTTTTTTAATTGAAATTCGATTTAACCAAATCGTATCTAGAGCAACAATACCGGCAAGAATATAAATAAGAGCAAAAATATCATTCAACAATTCGGCAGTTAAATGTTTCCATAAGATTAACTTGATGGCTAAATGAATGCACCAAAACATCAAAGTCAAATGAGCCAGTAGTGATACTGAAAACGTGTAAATCTGTTGAAAAATGTGCAATTAAATGAAAAAAATGTTAACTGTTTAATATTTAAGTATTATCAAAATTAAATTTTAAAAAATTAAAAAGTCGTACAACACTTATTTTGTTAAATTCTTACTTTCAAAAATAAAGAATTGAAGCAAGTTTGCAGAAAAACAAAATTTCTGTTGAATTCAATGTTTAAACAGTAGTTGACAGGACACCCAACAAAAGTATAAGGTATCATGATCAAAATAATGAGCTTGTGATATATGACATATTGATTAAATTGATTTGTTTCCGATTGCTGTGGCTGATTATTTTCAATTTCTAAACTTTTCAGCTCTAATCTTTGTTGAATTGATTCCGCAACATTGACGTAATATTTCTCTTCTTCTGATTTCATATCAATTTTTAATTCTTCAATTTTCTTTACAAAATATTGAATGCAACTTTTAAGCGCGAAAAAAAAACTAAGAACATATGTTTTTTATTACTCTATTTTGAAAAAATTTTGTCAAATAAAAAGTTTGACTAAAAAATTCAGAAAACGATATGTTTAAACTACTATTTTAAAAATCAAGAAAATAACGAAAATCACACTTGTCGACATCAGCGCCAAAAATTTCAACTCAGAAAAAAAATGTTCTGTTAATTCGTTAATTGAAAAAATTTATACTTTCGCATAAAAGTTCTGATTACTTTAAAATTTTGAAAAAGTTTAAATTTTATTGAAAATGTTCTAAAAAAATATTGCGAAATTTGTTTATTTCGCAGTTCATTGGTGATTGTTTTAAAAATTCAAGCGTCTATTCGCTGTTGGGGATATTGTTGCTGCTCTTTGGTATCCTTAATATCAGCTTGATAGCGTCAGGGAAAAGATTTTGGACCAAATGATGGTTTTGAAAATACTTTCGGTTCTACCCAAAAATTCGACTCGATTCGTGATGCATGCAAGGTCTATCAACAACTTGAAAAAGAGTTTTCTTATCGGGACGTTGAAAATCTATTATTAAAAAAAGCAAAAAGCCTGGAAAAGTCCGAATTCAAGACGTAAACGCGCTCGTCGGTGGAATTCGAGGATATTGGTTTTAATTAAAAACAAGAACGAACAAAGAAGCATCATTTTTTTATTGTAAGAAGCCTGGTCATATCAAAAAGAACTGTTTCAAGTTTAAAAACCAAAAAATGGCTTAAAATATCAGTTCAATTTCGGTATGTTTGCCTCCTACAGAGGGTTTCTAAAATTCATTGGTGGCTTATCTGCCATAGTAGTAATGTCATTTTGTGATTTTTGCTTGTAAAAATGGAAAAATATTGTTGTTACAATAAGTGTATTTTGTTTGAAAATGGCTCTTATTATTCAGAAAATAGGGTAATTAGAAATAAAGTTTATTAGAGTTTTTTTTAGTAAAAGACAATATATTTGAGATCTATTTTTTTTGGAAACTTATTTAGTAAGTTCTGTTAGCCGGGCACAAGCAAAAAAACGTTTTAGTAAATAATGTTAAATTTCACCGATTTTTTTCCAAATTTTCGAGAAGTCTGAAAAAGAGGAGGCCGAAATGAGCCTTAGGATATTAAAACGTCCTTTGAAACAGAGCGTGGAAAAATTTTTTTTTATATCAAACAGTTTTTTTAATTTTAAAATAATTAATTTAAATCTTAATTTAAAATGAAAAATTCTAAAATATGAACAAGGAATTTTGAGGCACAAAAAATAATATTTCATCACATTTATTGAACACATCACAGTGATTTTCTTAAATTGAAAAAAAAATTTGCTTAAAGAATTTGGTCATTCAATGCGATTCTCATAAAATCGATCACAAGCTTAGTCTTTAAAAACTTGCTTTCATCTAGTTAAAAATTTTTTTTTAAAATTTTCAAGCAAAACTTTGAACAAATTTTTAATAGAAAAATATACTGAGGTTCCATTGTATTAATTTTTTTATATTAAAAAAGCTTCAATGAAACTTGATTTTAAATTAAAACAAAATTATCAACATAAAAAGACGGTTCACCGGTCTCGACTGATGATGTCCGTTTTGTTTGAGTGACATGTGAACAATAGATTTCTGTTTCGAACTTAATTCATGCTAAAAAAACGTTCGTAAAACTTGGTTGAAATTAGTTTACCACAATGAAAGGCTTCATACTATTTTCAATACTTTCATAAAACAAAAATAAATTGATAGAAATGATTGTGGTGTAATTGAAAACATCGCAAAAAAAATTTAGACAAAAAAACCCTAAATTATATTTTAGAGCCAAAGCGGCTATTGTGCAACCAAAAATTTTTGTTTGTTAATACGATTTATAGCCTCTCTTTGAGCCGGTTCTAAAATTTAAATGTAATAAAAAATTAAATTTTAACTAAACCTTTGACTTTTAAAGAAAGCTTTTAAATGTCAAACTTTAATTTTTTTAAAAACAATAATTGAAAGTTGTAATGAGCGTCACGGTAATGTGTTAAATAATCGTGAAACCTGAAGAATAAAGTGAAAACAAACAGCAGCTGTTAAATCAGATGCCTGTAAAAAAAACTTCCTTATGGTTTTTAATTGCCATTTTTTCGAGTTATCATTTCCTAATGATTATTTTCTTTTCACATTAAATAAATTCTTATTTTTTGTCTGTGTAAATAAAGCTTCAGATAAGATATTCAATAAATAAAAGTAAATAAAATTTTTCTTGTTCTGTTTTTTTTCAAAGAAATATTTTTGTGTAATCTTTTCTTTTTTATATCCTGGTCAATAATTGAAAGACTACTTGATGTTTAACAAATTCTTAACAATGTATTTCAGAAAAAAATGGTTTTATTAATTTTTTCTCAAATAAAAAAAAAGACACAACAAGAACTTTATTTTAATATGAAAATTCTTAAACACCTTTCCATCAAAACAACTATAACATAAAGAAAACATTTTAAAATCTCAAAACGTTGTTTCTCCACGCGTTGGTATCAAAAGTTCTTGTTTTTTTCTACATTAGTTTTTTTTCTACATTATTTTTTAATGTTTTGATTTTAGTTTACTTAGCAATAACTAAAGTGTTTTTAAAATTTAAATTTGTTTGACAATAAAAATTCAAGCTTGTAGTTGTACTGCCAGTGTTTCATCTTTATGGATGTTTGCAATTTTATAAGATTACAAAATGATAATAAAATATTAGGAAAAGTGAAGTGATTGTTTCAAAAGAAACAAGTAATAGGAATTGGTATGCGCTGTTGCTAATTTGTTCAATTTGAGATGATCTAGCTTTTTTTACAACAAGCTTACAAATTTGAAATTTTGCGCAAGCAGCACAGAAAAAAGTTTTAAAACCAAAATTTGAATAATTTCAATAAATAAAATAAAACAACTAAACAATAATGTCTTTGGTTTAATTCACGCGTATACTAGCTTTTTCACAAACAAGTTTGATGAAAAATTTTAAATTCAAGTTATGAATCATTATCCTCTACAGCAGTCTTTTTATAAAGCTCATGTCATAAAAAACGTTCCAAATTAGATCACTCTCATTTCAACTAATTTAAATTTAATTTCGATGGCATAATTATCGAACAGACTCAGTGATCATTAGAGAGTTGAAATTTTGTTGATTCATAAATTTTTTATAATTCTTTTCAAGTTGAGACAATAAATTAAGTTAGTTGTATAATTTTAGTTTCAAAATACTTTGGCATTTTTAATGCTCAACGCTTATTTATTGCTTTGAATTAAATTGGTTTCTAATGATAATTGTTTAATGAATTTATAAATAACAAAATGCTAATAATATTAAGAAAACTTATTTCTACATAAAACTTGTTTTTTGAGAAAAATAAAAAAAAACTTTAGAAAACAGCAACTGATAAAATTAATTAATTAATAAGCTTTTTTTTATAAAAAAAAAGAATAATTATATATGAAAACTTGAAAACACAGGTTTTCTATTCAAATCAAACTTTTGTAGATTATATTTATTATATTTGTCGGTAA
This sequence comes from Octodonta nipae, assembly GCA_034190945.1. Taxonomy (NCBI): domain Eukaryota; kingdom Metazoa; phylum Arthropoda; class Insecta; order Coleoptera; family Chrysomelidae; genus Octodonta; species Octodonta nipae. The sequence goes on from JAVLUE010000507.1 coordinate 65,168, forward strand.
ACTTTTTAAGAAATAGTAGTTATTTTACTGAGAAATAAAAGTTTTCATTACGAATTTTTGAACATCATAGATGATTAGTTCAAGTTCAATTTGGTATATAAAACTCAATTTTCTTAAACAATGAAAAATTTGTCTTTTATATCTCAACTTATTCGTTTCTGATAGAAGTTGAACAGGTTATAAGCTTATCCGAATGCTGCTTCTTTTTAAATGATTCTCAAGATTCAAGTAAGAGTTTGAATTGATTCTGATGAAAAAAAGCTCATCACCACTATTTGTGCTTCTTTTATTTTGAAAACAGAAGAATATCAGGTTCGAGAAGCAATAGCCAGTCGAATCATTTCTTAGTTTATCGATTTGCTCTTATTAACGAGTTTTGAAGTTTCTTTCAGCAATTTCAAACATTGGTTTCTATTAATGAAAATACAGCGAAACATGCAAACTTTAAAATGGTTGAGCGAATTTTACAATCTGTCAACTTGGTAATGACATGATGGCTTTTCTATCACGAGTCAATGTCGGCTTGATGGAAATGATAAAAGAATCTCGGACCCGATTGTAATCGTACCAATCAATAAATTCGTGACGATTTATTCGTCACAAAGATTCATATTAAAATTCAATTAATCAAAACTCGGAGACTAACTAATAAACAGACTTTTTTCAATATTTAATAAAAAGATTATTATTAAAAAAACTTTGTTTCAAAAAAAACAAAAGTTAATTCATTAAAAAAAACGTTTTAATAAAACAACCAGTTAAAAAAAATTCCTTCAATAAAATCAAAAGTTTTTTATTCATAAAAAAAATATTTTTAAAAGATTACATTTTACAAAGTTCAAAACAGAAAAACTCAAATACATTTTTTTTCAAAAAGTTACTAAAAATACTTCAAAACTTGTTCAAAAAGTATTTGTTTTTTTTAGGATCAAAACTTGAGTTTATATAGTTCTCGGAACAAATTTGAACAATGAGAGTTCTTAAACTGATAATCAGAAAAATAATTAATTGGATCAAATAAAAGTTTTTTTTGAGAAAGAAAGCTACTATCGTTTTAAGTAACAATTTTTTTTCATCATTGGGAACAAATATTTTTGAAAAAGAATGTATCTTTTTTGAGTTGTTGAAAACTTTTTTAATGAACAATACTTTGGCAAAAAAAAAGATTTCCGGTAATTCTTGAGATTCTTGTTGGAGTTCTTTTTTCCACGCCACCTGACTGAATTTTTTCAAAACAACATATCTTTGAGAAATTAATATTTTATTTTGAAAAATATTTATTCAAATAAATGCTTTGAGGCTTAATAAAGTACCGAAAAGAATTAAGGATCGACAAACATGAGAGTTATTGAATTTTATGACAAAAAACACAAATAGTGATTTTTTCCAAGTCTTTGGCTAAAAGAAAATAAACTAAATCATGAAAACAAATATTTATACAAGTTGTTTAAAAACTAGAAAATTGAATTTTCTTTGAAAAAATATATATTCAGTGTTTTTTTTATGAATTTAATACAAAGTAATTATTAAAGCTTTTAAAGCTTGATATTTTTTAGTAAGAATTTTTTAATTTTAAAATAGATTTTTTAGTTAATAATAGGGTTTAATTATCCTATTTTCTGAAAAATAAAAGCCATTTTTAGACAAAATATACTTAACGTCAATGTTTTTTCATTTTTACAAGCAAAAATCACAAAATGACATACTAGTTTTTAATATTGAATTCAGTTATTAATATTAGTTTTTTAAATCAGATTTGAAGGCTGTTGTTTTGAGAAGCTTTGCATCCTAAATTCAAATAGTTCTTATAATTCAGAAAATAAGATAATTTTTTTTTTAATAAACAATATAAAAATTTGAAATAAAACGTGTTTTATTTAGAATTTATTTCTAATTTATTTAGAATGTGTTTTAAACGGAATTTAGTTTTTTTCATTTTTATAGACATATTTTCACAGAAAAATTTGAAGAATTTTAAATAAAATCAACTGTTATGCTTAAAAAAATTTTACATTTTTACTGAAATTTAAAAAAATAGACATACAATTTGAATTCTATTGTTGATTAATTTTTTGTTATATCATAAATAAAAACATTTAAAACAGTTTTCAAAAAATTAATATTTTAAAAGATAATGGTAATACACAATACTTTTATTTGAAAACCTGTTGTCAAATAAATTTTTGTTATATTTAATTCTAGTATTTTTTGTAAATATAAAAAGAAAAACTTTTTAGTTGAAAGCTCTATTTTGTTTTTCTACAAAATCAAAATTTAATAAAATATTCATAAAAAAAATGAAATTAATAAATAATAAATTTGATAAAGATATTTTTTTCAATAACAAGTTTTTTTTCTTTAATATAAAATCGACAGCTAACAATATTTTTTTTGTAGTTATTAGGCTGTCCCAAAAGTAAGTTCTAGAGTAGATAAGTTAAATGATTTTCTCTATTCATCTGTTATTTTTGATCGTGACAATAAGTTTTTTTATCACTACCTTGATCTTGCTCATACAGACTATCAACTTTTTTGTTCTTACCAAAACACTTTGAATCGCAAAACCTTCAATTCAAAATATCTACTCTAGAACTTATTTATGGGTCGACCTAATATATTACTAGATAAATTGAAGTTTTATTTTGGTTTTTCAAATTCAAATTATAAGATTTTATTGTATAGTTTTTTTTTATGACAAAGAAGTTTTCTATGATTTAACAAATATAATAAATAAAAGATTCAAGAAAATCAAATTAAATGGAAACAAAACATTCAATGATTTGAATTTGCATATACGCTTTAATAGAAAATTTTTGGAAAGACATTGTTATTTTAATGTTTGGCTCTGAATTAACATGCAAATTATTTCTATAAAAAAAACACAATTTTTTCAAATCGGAACTTCAGCCATCTAACGTAAGATTCTAACGTGTTCACTTTTAATAAGCTTTTGTTTTACTTTTCAAAAATCGATCTAATTTAGCTTTTCAAGTTTAATTCGAACTGAATTCAAGAAAAAAAAGTAGAATAACAATAAGATGAAATGCTCTAATATAAAAAAACCTCGAGCATGGAAAAGACTAGAAGTTTAATCATTATTAGATCAGTGCAATATACCATTTTTCTCGTTTTTTTTAAATGATTGCTCACTTTGGCAAAATCAAAATAATTAAAAGTTAACCTTTCATAAAAAAAACAGAGATTTGATTTAATTAACAAGTGCTTTCACTGAAGCGAATTTGAGAATGAAAAATTTATATTAAAATTTTTTCATTAATTTTAAAAAACTTCCTGAATTTTAAAATCCAAAGTTTATTAAACTTAATTTTCAAAATTATTTTCAAAAATTGATATCCAATAAAAATTAATAGGCCTGGTCCATTATCTTAAAATTTAACAGTTGAGAGATTCAGCATTTATCAAATTATATTTTTTTTCAAATAAAAATATAAATTTTTAAATCATTTAAACTATACTTTGTGAACAATTTTAGAATAGAATTTTAGAATTTATGATTATTATTTATTTTTTTGAAATTTAAATTGAAGATAAAAAAAAATAGTTCAGAAAAATGGAACCGCTGAAAGTCGTATAAAAATGAACCCGATTTTTGGTAGTTAAAGCGGGCACACCAGAGATTAATGAGCAGGCATCGTTAGATGTGCAAAAGAAGAGTTCTTACAATTAGGTTTTGTGATTAATACGTGTAACATGCTCTTGTAAATTTATTTCAAATAAAGTATTTTAAAATTTAAACTGTTTTATTATATTGGAATACATTCGAGAATTACATAGATTTTTTTTATAGAAATATTGAACTATAAATAGTTCCTACCGAAATAAAATTGTACTATTCGATATATTCAAAATTATTTCAAAAACTTTTTCAAGGGTATTTTTACAGTCAAAAATAGCTTCGAATGATGAATTACACAAAAATAAGCTTTTAATAAATATTAATATACATAATAATGTTAAACTTGATTGATTGATAATCATCTTGACAATCTAAAAAATAATTTTCAAATAAATAAAAAATTTTCACAGAAAAAAAAAAACATTTAGTTATTTTAAAATTTTGTTTTATTTTAAATTTCCAAACACCTTGATAAAACGTTTAAAAATAAAAAAAAATAAAAAACTATTATTTAAATACAATAGAGGTATTTTTAGCACCAACAAATATTAAATAGAACCAAGTTTAGATTTTGAAAAATTTTTTTTTCTATTTTTTAAAACTCTTGTAGAATTGAATATTATTCCTAAAATAATATTCATTTTTTAAAATTTCAAATAAATCTGTCGACATAAAAAATGTTTGAAAGTTTTGATTTTATCAGTGAACTTCTTCATCTCTTTATACTTTTGATTTCAAAACTTGAGTTTGTGAGTTGCTGATTTGAAATATGCTGAATTTGATTTTTGTTTGAATTTTTTGCTTTGTTAAAATCAATATTTTTATTTTTGAAAATCAAAATTGAGATCGAAAAACTCGCACAACTAAGCAATTGATATTTTGAAAAAAATTTAGAAGAGTCACAAAATAAATAAAGGTGATCTGTTTGTTATTTTTTATAACAAAATTTATACGCCTATAACGTGAGCAAACATTTAATTTTATTGTAAAAAAATCTTTAAAAAATATTTTACTATTGAATTAAGTCAAAGCCATTGTTCATATGACGAACACATTTCATAGCTTGTTTGAAAGTTGACAGACTCAAACAACTCGTAAACAACAATTTAATTTTGTAGATTTAGTGGCTTTACATCAAGAAATAATTTTAGAACAAAAGTTCGCTATGTATCACAATAGTATTTAACTCCATAGTTTTTTGTTTGCTCAAAAAAAGCTTATTTTTAAGAAAACGAAAATCATTGTTTTCTATTTAAAACAAAAATATTTTTATAAATATTTTTTTCATACGGTATCAGCAAAAATCATTTTATCTTTATTGAGAATGGTGGTAGAAACTCTGCTTTTAGAGACCATAGCGCCATAGTTCATTTTAACACAAGTTGAATGAAGGACTCAACGGTGCTCACAATCGGTTCCAGAAACTTTTCGAATTGAGAGAGTGGAAATTAAATATAAATCTTTAGAACATATAAACAAATCATCAGACAAAATGCTTTCTGAAAGCATAAAAAAAATTGAGGCATTTTTTTGGGTTTAACACTTTATTTACGGAGGCAGGCATTTTGACTGTTTTAAGACAATATAGGTATAAAAAAAGTTGCCGTATTTCTAGTGTTAAAATAAAAATTAAAAACGAAATTTTTTTCATTATAAAAATAGTTAATTTTTTATTTGAGATTAAACAGAACAGTAATTATTTTAATTAGATAAAATTGTTGATACAAGCATTCGATTTAATATATTAAAAACAATAGTTTGTGAGAATGCAATGTAACATTTTTTTTTCTTTGCAATAAAATCATAAAGTTTTAAATGGTCATTAAAATTTTTTGAAAATGAATTAAGCTTTCATAACATTAGTTTTTTTAATATATAAAAATTATTTTTTATATATTTTTAAAAATTTATATATTTTTGAGCAATATATGAAAAGAAAAATCTTCGAAGTTGTACAAAAATAATTTATTCTCATTTCTGCTCCAAACGAAACTCACAGATTGAATGAAAAAAATGGCTCAATGATGACAGTTCCAAATTTAATTTTTTAAATCAAAATCTTGACAAAGATCTAAATTTGGGTAAAGTATTTCACGAAATTATATTAAATTAAAATTGAATTGACTGAGCTGTGCAACAGCAAAAAAAAACAAAAGCTAAAACTAGAATTTTTTAAAACAACCAAACCAATTTTAAATTGATTCAGCTTTATTATAAAGTTTTAGTGATTCAATAAAAACTCATTATCTGAAAATTTATTTTCATTAGATTTATATAGACAACAGATTTATTCACATTTTTTCAAAAGAACTATATTACTATCATTTTTATATACTGGATTGAATAAACAAGATTAAAACAATGTTTTGGTTATAAATTATTCCATCGACTTTCCACCAATTAAATTCGGTTAGCTATAAAAACTTTGTGATTGAAATTGTTTTTTCTTCGATAAATCGTTTTATTACTTTGATCAAATCTATACTCAAATTTTGATTTGACACACGTTAAATAAAAGAAAATAATAATAGCATAATTGAAAAACTAAAAAATAAAGTTTACTTCATAAAAATTAAAGGTTTTTCGTTTTTTATTTAAGTTTTTGAAATTCTATTTATTAAAAAAAATCTTCATTGTAATTTTTATTGTTTAACTTTCGTTTATCTTACAACAGTTCACTTTCTTTATTAAAATTTACACAAGTTTAAAAAAACTGTTAAAAAAGTTGTTAATATTAAATTCATTATTTAGCTAAACGATTGGTGAGATGAAAGAACAATCTAACTAGTTGAAGTTGAAAATTGAATTTTAATTGATTTTGAAAAAAATAAAATTGAATTTAAAAATAATTTAAAATAATTTTTTTTTTTTTTAAAAACAAAAAAGGACAAATTGATGAAGCCATTGGTTATTAACAAATCTAAGAGACCTCGTTTGTTTAAACTTTAAACTGGAAGAATAGACATTAACAACTTTCTAATGTTTATTGGAATGCAAATAAGAAAACTTGGGAATTGTTAATGATTCGTTCAACAATTTTTTTTAACAGATTTTAAAAATATTTTTCTAATTTTTAAAGTCTTTCTTGTTCTAGGTCACTCTCAAGATTCAGAAAAACACAAAAAGTTTCTAATGATTTGATTAAAAATACAAAAAAATCAATTTTATTGTAATTTCGCTTTAATAACGCTGTGATTTTCTATTTACACAGTTTGTTCAAGAACTATCTATCGTGTAAAACGGGGGATAAATGTATTTTAATTTTTTTGTTAGTACCAGTTTATTTGTCAATATTCTTTTCAAATTAATAAGCTTGTTTTTACAGAAACACTACTGCTGTTTTTTAATTATGTCAGTTTTTTAATTTGTATTTTTAAAAAATGTTTTATAATTAAAGTTTCATTTATTATCTTTGTAATTCACAAGACTCACGAAAACTTTATAAGATTTTTCAATCATATATAAAAACAAACAACTGATTAGTTATAATAACTGTTTCTTAAGTGTTGTCTTGTATTATCTTGTCTTCGAACAATCAAAATTTTTCTAAAACTAATTAAACCTTGGAGGTTTTTAAGTCAAAAAAATTTTTTATACTTAAATTCAAAAAAAAAACTAACGCGAAGAGAACGATAGCTAAAATATATTGTTTTTTTATCAAAAAGCTTCTATTTTTTGTTATTAGTGATCAAAAAAATGTTTTTTTTTGTGAAACAAAAAACTTAAGCTCAGAAACTGAAATTTGATTCATCCCAATTATCAAAGTTAAAAGCAAATTAGGATTTATTTTTACTAGAACGATAAACTATATGCTTTAAATCTGTTATATTAATTTAAAGACAGAGTTTTTATAGTTTTCGTAAGATGAATTTTTTAAAAAATATTTATTTGAAATTATTGTTAAGCATTTTTTGCTTCTGAAATTTTATTTTAAAATAAACAAGATTTGAAGAAAAAAATCTAAATAATCAATGTTTTAGAAAACAATTAGGTTTTTCAAAGACTGTGCACAATTTTAAATTATGGATTTTATACAAACAAATATACATATTTTTAAATATAATTTTTTTTCAAAACAAATATTCACATCAGTAACACATGCTTTCATATTTTGAAGACATTATTTAAAATCATTAATATTCAAATTTTTTTATTTCATATACGCAATTTATTGAATTTGATAAAATTCATTAAAAGTAAACACTGGTTTTTCCAAAATTTACAATAAAAAAAAGTTTAATGACACGATAAACGCAGTGTTTTGGTAAAATGAAAAAACATTTCATCAAGTGCCTATTTATTTTTAAAAACTCTTCTGAAGATCAAGAATACTGAAAATTGAAATTTTTTAAAATTTGATTTTTTTTTTCATTAAAAAAAACACAAATATCAATTAATTAAATTTATATTATTTATTATTTTTATTATATACATTATTTAAGCTTTTTAAAGGCTTAAGGTCAAGAAGTTTGTTCAATGTATTAAATGTAGAATCAATTGAAGAATAAATTTTTATTTTTGACTTTTAAAACCAAAACTTGCAAAATATTTTATAAATTTACATCAGAATATAATAGATGTTTATGAATTTTATTTTATCAATAATTCATATTTCATAATCATCGATTTAATAATAAATACCGTATGTCATAAAATATAATTTTTACAATAAATGTTATTAAGTAAATATTAAAAAATTTTTATTTATGATGTCCTCATAATCTTCATAATATATTTTTGTTCAAAATTAATGATAAAAATTTATAACGACTTGATAAATTATTTATTTTTAATATTAGAAAAAATACATTCAATAGTTGCATCATTGTTTCATTTAGAAATGTAATAGTGAAAAAAAACAATGAAATAAAAACAAAACTTTGAATGTAATTTATAAGAACAAAAAAATAATGCGATTAACAAAGCATTCAAATTTTGAAACTCATTGATATCAAACCATAGTTTCATTAATAAAGTTTTGACCATCTGTGAAACTGGAAATTGTTTTAGTTTTGCCATTATGATCTGTTATCAATGTGTCATTAATAGCACCACCAGAGATATTATGAGTAGTGATTGTTGGTTCGGTTTGAATTTCTGATTGTATCACTTTGCTGTCTGAACTATCATCAAAGGGCTGTTGTATTGGTGGTTTTTGTTTAATGAGTTCATCAACTTTGTTTTTATTATCAACAGAAACGATTAATTGATTAGATGATCGATTCATGATTTTACTATTAGTGTTGAAGGAAGGATTCGAAGCATTTGATGGTGTTGGTGAATGTTTCAAGCAGTCAGGTATGAATATTTGTTTGAAAGTTTCTCGGAACGCGCGTGACATACCACAATATATTCCAAAATTGACTGGATAAGAGACAATAATCAAAAAATTTGAAAATATTATGGTCATGTTAAGAGCTTTGTCGGAAACAAGTTCTAAACTGAGCATGTTTTCAGCCACATGAAGAGCTGTAGTAACCGCCAATGGAATTTCAACCACTAAGAATACTGTCACGACAACTATCAACATCAATGTTGTTGAGTTAGCATCACGACCTCGATTAGTTTTCTTAGTTTCCCCGCTAATGCTTCTTCGAGGATTGCTCAGGGATTCTTGAAAACCGTTTCTGTTAGACTTAAGTTGATTTATATTATGAGACAATAGTTTTTTATGTAGATTCTCTGCTTCTTTCAGCTTCCGAAATAAAAGCACGTTGAATATAACTAAAACCAAACAAGGCCCGATGTGAACAAACAAAATTCGAAACAAAAAATAACTGCTAAAATAAATATCTTCCACTGCAATCACCCATTCGGTCATCACAAGTCGACAAGCTGGCACTTCAATCAATGGTGCTTCTTGATTAGGCTTGTCGGCTGGTGATTTGGTAAAAGTGTTCACGTAATAACTTTCAAAAAATCGCAACAACTGGTGCGAGAACGCTAAAAAATATACTAAAATGATTGCTCGAGTGACGCGTTGATTGGTACAACAAACTACGGCTTTGGTTGGAGAGCATATGTAAAAATACCTAAACATAGGAAAAAAAAAATCATCGTTAAGTGTTTAATTCTTGAGCAATTACTTTAAGTAAACAGAATTCAATTTTGCTAAGTTTTTTCTTAAATCAAACAAATAAATATAAATTCTTTCTAATCTACAATACAACAACATGAAATGTTCAACAAATTCTTAGTAATTTTGATTCCCATTAAACATTAAATTTTTTTACTAACCTTTGGACGGCTAGTAGTATCGTGCACCAGATGGAAGCAGTGTGAAAAAAAGTTGGCAGTATTTCACTCATGTAATTATACAGGTTGCATAAAATAGCTGGACTCAAATGATGTCGATAGTAACCGAGAGTATACATGTAGGTGTACCAAGGTACTGGAAAAACTAAGGTCATCAAATCGGCTACTGCCATTGACAATAATACTAAATTAGTTGGCGAACGCATGTTCGGCTTGGACAACACCAAAATGATAATCAAATTTGCTGCCAAAGTGATTATGAAGAAGACTGGTGTGATGTAGCCAAACAATACTGTCAAGTAGTTAACGGGAGAATCTTTTGTAACATTTAATAATGGCTGTTTAAAAAATAAAAAAACGCTTAAATTAAATTTAAATGTTTAAAAAGTTTTTCTGACTGAATACAAAAACGACCAGAAATCCTCTCTTTTTTTTGTACACAAAAAAAAATTTAAAAAAAATTTGAAAAAATTCTTGGCGAAGAAAAACTTTTCAATTGTTATAACAAGCAAATAATGTAACAACAACAAAAAATTCGATCAATAATTTGAATTTTTTCAGGAAAAAAAATAAAACAGCAAAAACGATTATTTCAAGACCGATGGTTTCAACTATAAAATTAAAATTAAAAGTGAAAAAAGAGAATATTAAATTTGGTTTACCGAATCAATTCTTGAATCCTTGACCAAGTATTTTAAATATTAAATCATTATCAAAACTCTATCTATTTAATTTTGTGAAATTACTTTTCTAAATGACTTTAATAATGTTTTGAAATTTTTCAAATGAAAGCTGAAATTCATATCGTTTATTTCTCAACACATTGATGGATACTAAAAAAAGTTTCACATTGACGTCCACAGGGTTTAACGGCTATAACAGCAAATGACTGTCAAAGTTTTAAAATAAGCTTTGATAGGTTTTTATTGGTGCCCAAGTGCTCATTGATCTACCAACTTTGTAAAGCTTTTGTCAAAAATATAAACTTCTTTTTAAATATTTTGAAGACAAAACTGTAATAGAAAAAAAACTGATTTTTGTGCAAGTTATAAAAAAGGTTTAAAATTTGTTAGAACAAAAGTTTTTGAGAAGAATACTAAAAAAAAACAATTCACTTAATCAAAATTTTTTTCATTTTTTTATTTGTTAATGTGTCTTATTCAAAAAAAAAAAAACTAAACAGAAGGAAAATATTACTCAAATATTTTGTTACATTTTATTTAAAAACTTTTGAATAAAAAAAGAATAATTTTTAAAAGAAAAATTGATTTTCTTCTTTATGAAGACAGCAAACTTGAAGTTTTTTTTTGCAGTGTGAATTCTCATTAAAATTGTAAAAAGTAAAACTAAAGCTAGACAAATCTTGTTAACAGAATGATTTTATTCGAAATTTGGAAATAATGAAAATAATAATAAAGAAATAGCTTGTTGAAATCACTGATTCATGAATTTACTGAAAAGCTTTATTATTTATATTCAAATTTTTTCATGAAATATCAGATTAAATTATCAAGTAAAGAAGAAAAAACCCAATTTTAATAAGATTTTCATAGTTTAAAGAAGAAATAAAATTATTTACTTCAACTATAAGAATTTTAAAAAAACACTTTCTGGTTAAAAAATATTTTATCAATAATTATTGTTGTTGTGGTTTTTCAACAAGTTCAGTTTTTTCTTTGCTTATATTAAAAAAAACTATAAAAAAAATTAAATCAATATATTCTAAACAAAAAAAACTTGAAAATAATAAAAATTTAAGCCTTTCATTCTAAGAATATAAGAATCATTTAAATATGTCCCAAAAAGTGCAACTTTAAAATTTGAAAATTTTGAATTTAAGCTGGCTTGGGAGAAAATAAATGGTTGAGCTTAAATAATGTTTCATAAATATCTTTTTGTTTTTGGGAAGAAACCAAAATTTATAAACAATAATGAAAAAAACATTTCTCATCTAGTTTGTTCAATGACATGCTTTGAAGAGGTGAATATATTTTGTTGCTGTTGTTGTTTTTCAAATAACAAACCTCAAAGAATGGCGGTTGTGTTGTCGCTGCTTCATCTAAAAATGGAATAGTGGTGCTTTGATCTTGAAGCAAATCAAACAAAGTTAACTTTGTTTTATTAACAATATTTACATAATAATCAATGGAATGATTAACATTTGAACCAGCCATGATTTGGTTTTTGCGCAAAAACTAGTACAAACAACTTGAATTGTTTCTCTAATTAATGATGATTTTTTTTAGACTTTCTACCACCATCGGAATGGTATTCAACATCATAACACTATAATTCAATGATTTTGTTTTTAAATTCTTATTCTTTTCTCTAAAGATTGTTAAAAAAAGTGCTATTTTTGTAAAAATAATAAAACAAATATTGGAAAACTGTTGATAAGCAAAAACGAAACAAAATTTCAGTTTAAACGCATAAATAAACCATCAAAAATAAAAGTTTATAAAAGTTTTTTTATCAAAAAAAAAAACATAGCTTTTAAAACTTTAACATGAAAAAATCACTAATTATAACAAAGTATAAAAGAACATTAATTTTTTAAAATAAATTTAAATAATTTTGAAATAATCAATTCCAAAAAAATATTGAAAAGTTTTGATTACAAAAACTTGGAAAATGAGTTTTACTTGACTCGGTTGCTGAAAAATAAACATCATTATTATATGAAATCGATAAAGTATATCAAAGTTTTTTTGAATATTGCCTTGGATGACACCAGTTTGGTGAAACTCTTGAAATTCTTGTGATAAAAATGAAAGAACAAACAATTTTCTTGTTCTTTTGGAAGACATTTAAATAGGAGAAAAACTTCAAAAAAGAAAGAATATTGGAATCAATTTAGTGCGAGGATTGTGCGCGCTTACCCATTACTTGTGGTAAGCTTCGATAAATTTTTGAATAAAATTACCGTAATTTCGCGCTTATAACATGCGGTTTTTTCTGCTTAGCTAATAAACTTACTGTTAATTTAAAATATTTGATGCCAGCAAAAATTTCATTTTCTCAATTTTCAGTTTTCTTATTTAAAACAAATTTAACAAGTTAATCAAAATTTCATTTGTTATCTGCTCAGTGAGAGAAAGAAACTTGACACTTGGATAGGTTGTCATGGTTTTGCATTCAAATGATCAAATTCAAAGTTTTTTAGTTTGTCTTGAAATCAAACAATTGATTTAACTCATGAAAAAAAAAATTCAAGTCAAGTATTCAAAAAATAGCGTTTCAACTTGGTTAATATAATTGAAAGAAAATTTTGGTTTGATTCCTAAATACAAAAAATTATTATTCTTCTTAACTTTGTAATAACAAGATTTGAAAGATTTTATTTGAAATATAATTTAAAAAATACAAAGTTTTCTAGTTATTTGATGAAATAAATTTATGATTGATAGAAGTTTTTATTAACAAACGGTTTTAATATTTAGAGTTCGGATTCAAAACTTTGAAAAATACACAAAAATTTTTTTCTATAATGTTTGCTTCTACGAAGAATAATTTCAAAAACAATTTTTGAGCGGGTTTTACAAGAATGTGTGGGCCTTAAGCGCAAAATTACGGTACATGTGCTAGTTTGGCGAATCAATAGAGAAGAAAATATAGTTTTAGGACTACTGGCGCCAAACTTTAACACTACCGAACTCTTGAAGAAAAAATCTGCTAGACTCAAAACTATTTTAGAGAATTTTTTTGTCAGATCGGCAACAATTATTTCGAAAAGCTTTACAATAGTATCTTTGAAACTCGTATCAAGCATCAATGACGGATTCTATGATTCAACTTGAAAGGCATTATTCTAAATAAGATTATTTTTCAACGTTTTTATCATTTCTGGTTTAAAAAATATATTAGAAAAAATTTTTCTACAATATGATCAAATGGTTTTATTTTTTCATTCTAAGTTTTTAAAAAAATTGGTTAATTCAGAGTTAAGTAATAAAATCTTGGAATTATCTATAATTTGGTATTATTATAAATATTTCATTTTTTTCAGTTTTTTTCTAAATTTTGAGAGTTTTTTTTTGTCAAGCCTCAAATAGAATTTCTGCTTGAAACAACATTTTTTGATAATTTAATTTTTTTTTTTTTTTTTTTTTTTTTGTAAAAACTTTAGAAACAATATTCCGACTAAAATTGTTTCAATTTATTATTAAAAAACTTAAAATGTTTTACTTAGTTATATTATATGATAAAGAATCTAAAAAACTAAAACTGAGATAAATGATTTTAATTTAAAACGATATTTTTTTGTGTTTCAAATCATAAGGTTTGTGTGCTTTATAATTGGCTTAAGGCCGTGAAATGTCGGAGAGTTTTATTTCAATGAAAATTTTTTCTCAAAATTAACTTTTAAGTGAAAAAATGTTTGTTGAAATATTTTGATAATAGTATCTTCAAGTTTAAAAAAACGATCGAATAGCTTTCTGTCACTTTTTTGTATTGACATTTTATATTGTTCGAAAAAATTTAAAAAATCCTAGTTGATAATGTATTCATGTTTTTTGGAATTTAAAAAAACAAACTCAATGTGTTCTTAATTCTTTTTGAAACTTTAAAACTAAGAAAACCAACTCAATCTGAAAAAACTATTTTTATTTATAAATAAATAAAATAATATTTTATTATTTAAATTTTTTTCTCATAATTTACTTTATAAGATTGATTTGAAGTTTTTTTTATGGTTTTGATACACTATAGTTTGGTCCCACTAGTATCGTTCTTTTATTCTTTATGATTATTATTAAAATTTTTTTATCAAAAAATGTTTTGAATACTAATAATACAAAAAAAAATTTATTAGAAGAAAATGATAAATTGAAAAACTTACATTAAAGTCAAAAATATTAATTAAGAAATTAAAAGTTTTTTTATTATTATTTATAATAGCTTTAAAATTTTTTGAAATTTAAAAAACCTAAAAACTATTTGATTATTATTTCTTTGTCACTCATTGTTGAAAATTAAGATTTTTTTTTTTTTGATTTGTTTGAGTTTTTCAAATAATTAATAGAAATAAAACTCTATTTGGGATGTTGTTGTTTTTGTCAACAATAATTTTTGTATGTTTGTGAAATATTTGTCGAATGCCTCTAAAATTCCATTTTTTTTTTGAAAATTTTTCTGGTTAAAATACATTTAAATGATCACATTTCATGTATCTAGAAACATTAAAATACAAAATTTTCAAAATAAAGTTTTAATAAAATTAAAACCAAATTTTTATGTTAAGTTTGTGTTAAGTTTTAATTTTACAATAATAATTTTAAAGATTAAAATACTCTACTTTTGTTTTAAAATGACAAACAAATATAACACAGAAACTGCATTTTATTTAATTGAAAAAAATTCTTTGTAAAAAATGCAAGTTTGATGTCATCATTTTTGGAAAATGTTTCACAGAAAAAAAATTGTTTTGACAAATATAACTTTTTTAATACTCATCACATTATTGCTGTAAAAACTTAAATTCAACAAAACCTTCAAAAAACATTATCATGATATAATATCTGATATGTAGTAAATAATGTTTCTCAAAAATGCATGAACATAAAAATCCATTCTACCAGAAAATAGAATACAATTATTATAAATAAACCTGGCGATTTCAATCAATCAATACAAATTGATTTAAATCACTTCTAAGCTAAATCGTATTTGTGTTTTTCTAACTTCTAAAAAATGTTATTTTATATATATATAAAAAATAGATGATCAAGAAAATATTGATTGAAAGCCTTTTCCAATCAATGTAACTTTTTTTTGAAAAACTTATTTTTATTTCAAAATGGTGTTTGACATTGATCGATTCAAAAAAACACTAAATCATTTATCACTCCATCGAGCCAAATTTTCACAAATGGATAGAATCGACAAAACAAAATGAGAGTCAAATTTAAACTTTTGTGTGTATGTATCCAGAAAATTCAATTATGAGAATAAACGCTATATTTAAATAACAAAAACCAATCTATGAAAAAAATATATGACAATGATAGATTACGTTAATAAAAAAACAACAACATCCCAAATAAATTTTGAATGTAAAGATTGTCCAAAAAAATATCGAAAATAATTACTAGCATAATCAAATTAACACTACTATCAAACATGTCAATGTTTGTTACATATCTTCAGTCTAACTTGAGAGAATTTCAAGTACAGTGCTTTTGAAGGGCCAGGAACTTTCTTCTGTAAGAAAATGATTGACAGTTTTTTATATCATGTTTCAAGTACCGAGTTTTCTGATCTAACAAGCTTTTTACCATCTTTCATGTTGGTTTTATAATTTCAAATGGATACATTTTTAAAGTTTTAAAAATTTTTAGTCAATAACCAAAAGAAATCAATTCAGTATATTTATTTTAAAAAATTTTTTTCAAGATTGAAACGTGTAGTAAAGAAAAACTTGAATTAAAAATATGTACGGGATGTGAAAGTATTTTTTATACGAGTTAAGATGATTTAAATAATTTTTGTAAAGTAAAGTATTTCGGATGATAAAATCAAAACACCACTTTCTTTTTGATGTTGATGAGTAATAAACTTTTCTATTTGTCCGATTAATGAGAGTAGGCATTAGTATCGATTAATTAATTGAATGATATTATTTTTTTGAAAGCTCATAGGTTTCGATGATTTCTCTCGAGTTTCATCAAACAAAAAGTTTTTTGCTTGAATTGTTTCAAAGTGTTTTCAAGTAGTTTTCTAGCAACTTATAATTCTTTGTTGTGAGCAATTCCTTTTTGATTGTGTGCTAGTTTAATGAAAAAAGTAGTTCTAATAGTTGACAATGTGTCACGCATTTGATCTACGAATCAAATATTGTCTTTAAATACGAAAAGTAAATTTTTTTCTGAAGAACGAATGTCTTTGACTTTCCGAACTTGACCACAAAAAATTTATGTCAGAAAAAACAAGCACTTTATAACAAATTTATTTAAACTAAAGCAACTTGTACAAATTACAAGAAAAGAAAAATTTCATTTTTCATTTTTAATCTTGAAAACTAGTAAACACATAAGCTGTGAGATTTTGACCAAATAAAAATGGCAAAAATTTAATACTATTCAATAAAAATTTGATAAAAAGACTCGTTATTCTGTATTTAAAAAAACTAAATTTTGTTTTTTTTTTTTTGAATGGGTTTTTTTTTAGAAATTTGTATACACGCATTTTTTGTCATTGTTTTTATCAAGATTATAATATATTCAAAATTGAAAAGTTAAATTAATAACAAAAAGCTGTGGTACTTGGCCCAACAGCTTATTACAATAATATGTTGCTTACTGATAGTTTAGAGAAGAAAACATACAAAAAAAATTCACCATTTAACATTCGATGAAAAAACGATGTTCGCCTCTTGAAAAAGTCCAGTCAAGATTTATAGATTAGCTAAATGGTTAACAGCATACCATTCCAAGTAAATAAAATTGAATGGCTTGGTATTGTTGGAAAGCAAACACACTAGCATCACAAACAAAAAATTTTTTTTTATATTTTTTAAATTTTAAATATTTTGTACTTTCAACTTTTTATTTATCTCTTTGCTATAATGTCACATATAAATTATTATGCTGATTGAATAAAGGATAAACGAACAAATGAGTTATTCAAAAGTGTTTGAAACAATTTTGAATTCTATCTATTTTAGTTTTAAAAATTTAATTCAAATTAGAAAACTTAAAAAAAAAATATTTTTTGAAATTATTTTATATGAAAAAATCTTGTGGTTTTTGTCAATAATAAAAAATACAATAATCAAAGAATTTTTTCAATTAACTTTTTTAATATTCATGAATGAGGGAAGTACATAAAGTACAGTGGTTAATCCTGAAATTTTCCGTGACACCAAAGCATAAAAACTACAATTTTAATTTTTTTAATAAGTTTTCTAATGAATATCTCATTGTGACTTCTCAGTTAAATATGCTTATTACACAGAAGCATTCTATACATTGTATGTGCTTTTAATAGTTTTAATCTTGAAAAAATTCTAGCTAATCTGTGCTATTTCAAAGAAAATTAGCATAAAAATTTTATTAATAGCGAAGCTTTTTAAACAAAACTGAACTTGGAAAATTCTATATTAAAATTTTTTAGTGAATTAAAATTAATTTAATTATTACAATGGACTCATAGTGGAAGCTAATGTATTTAAAATAATTTCTGAAAATTTTTAAAAATAGCAAAGCTAAAGGTTGTTTTTTGCTGTTATTGAAGGTCAGATTACTTTTTTTTAAACAAAAACAGGTTCTTACAATTTTCGATCATAGAATGAAACAACAAACAAATATTTTTTTTCAACATTTCTCATATTTTGGAAAAACCATTCGATTTACAGTCAAACTTGGCGATGATGAAAAAGTTTTCATGTCAGTCTTCTAAATTTCAAATTATATGAAGAGTCTGACTGTAAATAACGATAATAAACGAGAATACATTTCCAATGCATGAATATTTCTTTATAATTTATTTATTATTTTATAACAATGAATTTTCCATTTATTTTTGATGATGTTTTTCTGGTTTCTTTGTAAAAAAATAGACAAATTGTCAAGTTTCTATTTATTGAACTTCATACTTTTTGAGTATGAATCTACGCATTAAACGTTTTTATTATCTTTACGCAGAAAAAACAAAAAGCGATAAAATTTCATTCTGAGAGATGCTTAAACTATTGAACCAAAAGACAAAAATTTCGAGCTAAGATTGATATATTATCTTCATAAAACCCGAGATTAAACAATTTGTAAATATTTCCTTCGTTAAAGCAACAAACCACAGAACAAAGTTTAGTTTGATTTCTCTTTTAATTCTTTTCGTCGATTTAAGTTTTTTTTTTGTTCTGAAACCCTGTACAGTTTTCAATAAATTTTTTTTTATTAGTTTTTGATAATTAAAGCTGAAATTTGATCAAGAGATGAATTTTTTTATCAAATACAATTTGTGAAAAACAAAACAACTTTACTAGAAGAATGAATTCGCTTCAATGTTATTCGCTGATTTTTTGTTTTGCATGGTTTCAAATTGGCAAATCGGTGTTGGCGAATTCCACAACTGTTTTTCCAGATTTTAGTAACTTCTCTCATATTAATGATCAACTTGTGGAAAAAGAAAACAACGAAACATTATCGTTTAATCTCACTACAACTGCTGAAGAAACAAGTAAAGTTTAATTCTAAGATTAGTTGTTTATCAATTTTTTTTTGTTTTGTAATGCAAATTTTTCATTATATTTAAGCTAGTTTCTGAATTAAAAACTCGATGCAAAACTCCATCGGAAGTTTTTAGCAACTGTACAAACAGTTGTCCAGCTAGTTGTGAAGAAAAAAATCGTAAACCTTGTAAAAGTTATTGCTGGAGTGGCTGTGAATGTGCACCCGGATATGTGAAAAATTTTAGATGGGAATGCATTCCAATAGAAGAATGTCCAAGTAAACTTTTTCTCTTTGTTGATCTTCAATAAATATAATTAATATCTTTTTTAAAGTTTGCGAAAAAAATGAAAACTATCGAAATTGTGGACCTAATTGCGAAACTACTTGTTTAAATTATGAAAATTTACCAATTTACTGCAGTACTCGAGCAATTGTAAGAGAGGTTGTTTTTGCAGCTATGGTTTTGTTCGAGATATGGAACAAAATGGAACTTGCGTTCCGAAAGAGTCATGTCGTAAGTTTTATTTACAGAAAATTATTAACACATAAACTCACCACATAAATTTGTTAGCGAAACGATGCGGACCAAACGAGTATTGGGATATGAATGGAGAACCATGTTTAAGAAGCTTAGAGAATCCAAGACCCAACTGTCTTTTTGAACCACCAAAGCCATCTTGCGTTTGTGATACTGGATTCAAAAGAGACCCTGTCACTAAACAATGTGTTTCATTTTCTCCAACCGGTATTTTAAATTATTGATTTGAAATTTTCAAAAGCTTAAATTTTTTTAAAGCATTTCAACCGGAATGCAAATTAAACGAAACGTTCTCTTATTGTGGATCAGACTGCGCCAAAAGTTGTTTTGATGAAAACAAACGAGAACTATGTCCAACTGTCTGTCATCGGGGATGTTTTTGCAAAGATGGTTTTTGGCGTGATGTTTCGGGTCGTTGTGTTTTAAAAAACGATTGCCGAGATTGGCAAGCCTACCATCAAAATACGATCCGATACGCTTGATCAAATTTTTTTTTATATTTTAAATGGTCATCATACTTTCATATTATTTCAGTTTTTTTTTTGTAAAAAAAAAAAATTCTCAACTCTACTATGTATGATGCAGATACTCCTAAAAGAGTAAGCTCTATTTTTTGAATTTTTTTATTTTTGTTTTTTTTTTTTTTTGAATAGCAAAACTTTATTTTTGAAGAGATTTTTTTTCTGTTTAAATTCTATTTTAATGTTTATGTTCGCGATAAAATTATCATTGAACCATTTAAAAAAAAATAGAGATCTAAAGCATTGATTCAAAGAATCAAAGAACTAACAAAAGTTTCAAACGTAGTAACAACTGAAAAGACAAAAAAATAAGAATACATTGGAATTTTATTTTTTAGTATTTATCAAAATCTGAAAGTGAGAAAATCAAAAATTGAATGAATGAATGAATAAGTGAAAAAAACAAAACATGACAACTTAAGGCACAAGTTTCAGTTTTTTTCATTATTCAGGTTCTCTTTATTTTGGAAATAATAACAAAAATTTAATGTGAATATGTCTATTCAAACAAAACAGAAACAAAAAAAAAACGAAAGTAAATTCGAAAACTTGAAACATTCATTAAAATAGAAATAACAAAATTTGAACATAATTGTATTTTCCGAGAAAAAAAAAATGAGAAGTGCAAGCAAATTGTGTTAAAAAGAATGAGCTGAATAAAAAAAATATCACTATCATTATTATTATTAATATTAGTCAAATAAAAAAAAAAAAAAAAACTTACATTTCTTTCAAAAATTTAAAACTCACCTTTCTCGGGCCTGATAAGATGGTTTCACTAGATTGTTTTAACACAATATCGGCGGGACGAATATTAATACCCTCTTGATAGGCTAGCCTTGATCGGCAAATAGGGTATGCTAAACGTATTTTAAGTGCTAATAAAAATGTTTTATCTTTTATCAATACTTTGTTGAATGTATATTTTGTTTTGCAAAATTTTTTTTGTAAGAAATTTTTTTCGTTGTTTGACAAACTGTAGAATCTAAAACTTAAATCTATCTTTTTTTTTCAAAATCTCATCCGACGATAGTGTGTTAATTATAATAGTTTTGTTGATTCACTGTTGCAGTGTTAGATGACGTGCGTTGGCTGGTGTGCTAATTGAAAGGCAAATTCAATTCAATTTTTGATTCTATTCTTTTTACACAAGTTCATAACTTGAGTGTTTTTCTTCATTTGCTACAATATTGTCAAAATCTATTGAATTTCGATGAATTTTCGGAGCATAGTTTGAAAAAACAGACTCTTCCGTCATCTGTATGTTCATTTATAGATTTACAATAACTTAAAAATATTTTAATAATGCATTCTAGTATACTACTGCCATCTGTTTTTTAAAATCAATACTGTAACTTTATTATTTATTGATCAATTTTTCGTAAAAAATCTAATTTTTAAAAAGTTCTTTCGCTACTATTCTTGCGTCTTAGCTTTTTTTTTTGATTGCTTCTATTCAAATCTGATCAATTTTGTATAATTTTTCATATATGAAGCTTTATAAAAATGTAGAATGAAAATTTCTATTGATGGTGGTGAAACTGTCATCTTTCTGTTCTGTTTTCCAGGCGGAGTTGTGAGCTATGAGATGTGCACTCCTGTAGATGAGCAGTGATAGGAAGATCTTTTTGTATTTTGATTCACGTTCTAGTCTTCAAGCAATTATGAGTTCAAAAACTACTTCTCAAACAGTGTTGGAAATAAGATCTATATTGCTGAAGTTTTTGTCACCTCCAACACTGTGCTGGATCAGGGCTCATGTTGGACATGAGGGTAATGAGCTAGCTGATAATCTGGCTAAGTCTGCTTCTATAGTAGGTATTGAAGTGTCATTAGCACTGCCTTTGTCATATGTGAGAAGAACTTTGCGTTAAAGTACTATTGCTTCATGGAATGATGCTTGGATGAGATCCGAGAAAGAAAAATGTACAAAATCATTTTTTCCCATGATGGTAGACAGGGTTAATTCGAAATTCTTGGTGCCAAATTTTGTTTCACTGAATTTATTTCTGGTCATTGGAAGTCTGCTGACTATCTTACCAGGATGGGGGTGTGGCAATATAACACCTGTGTGTGTGGTTAAGTCCAAAGCTCTCGTCATCTGCTTGATGTGTGTCCTGGTGTGGCTGATTTAAAAAGGAATTTGTGTGTCATCAGAGTTGACAAACCGTTCGATGTTGGGGAGGCATCGGATAGAGTATTCCGGCTTTTTGCGAAATTTGCATAGACGATTGATTTCCTGGGAGGTGGCTCGTAACAGTGTGGGGTTCAACTTTGGTGTAGATCAGGGCTTTTTAAAATTTTTTCATTCACGACCCCATGGCTACACTCTATAACTGAGAGGCTATTCTCATTAATCTCTTTCGCGATCCCATTTGGGGTCCCGACCCATAGTTTAAGAAGCTCTGGTGTAGATTGATCTTTTTCTTTTACTTGCTTATTGTTTGCATTCAATCACTGTATGATTTAATTGCACCGATTTGTATGCGTTAGCGTAACAGTGATATTAGTTTGTAATTTTAAAAAAATTAAAATATTGAAAAATACTCTAAAGAATTTGATACAAAAAATATATTTTCAAATTAATAGAATGATTTTTAACAATTTAAAAAATCTTTTATTTTTGTTTTCATGAAATCAGTTTTGATTGAATAATGTGATAAATTTACAAGAAAAAAAAAAACAACTAATTTATTATTATTCAAATATTTTTATCCGATGTAATGCGCACAAGGAAAGGAATATTTAAATAAAAAAAACTGAAACATTTATAAACTTCAATTATCAAAAATTCACATCTTTGTTTTGTTTATTGTAAGAATATGAATTTTCTGTGCTAGGAGAATTTTAACATCAAAAGTTATCATGTTTTTTTTATGGTTCGAATATTCACTTGAAGCTCAATTAAATTCTACGTACCTAACTCACACAAAAACATATCTACATTTATCACTGAATAAATTACAACATACAGTGCAATTCTTTTTCAACCAAGTGAAATGTTATCAAAATATAATTAATTGGTTATCTTAAAAGAAACACAAATAATATTTTCTTCTGTTTTTTTTGGTGCTGAATTTAGTTTAAAAAAAATAGAATAAAAATATTTTTACAAAAAAAACCGAAACTGGTCATCAATTAGTTTTTATCAAAAATTGCAATCAATAGCATTTTGAAGTTATTCTTTTATTTCCATTAAATTTTTTGTTAGATGTTTAAATTTTTGAAAAAACTATATCCTGAACAATAACAAAATAATAAATATAATTCGGAATTGACATTTTTTCTGATTGATTTGACAAAAAAAAAAAAAAATTCAATTTATGTTTTAAAATGTACAAATTATTTCTCAAAAATTCAAGTTTGCTTGAGATAAGTTTCAGTTTTTAATTGTATAAAAGTGCTCAAAAAATGTGTTAAAATTCATTAAAAAAATTCGGAGGTCGTGAAATTTTGAAATTAGAAGCTTATACAAAGGTTTTTTTAGAGTTTTGAAATACTTTCAATTATCAACAGGTTTTTAGCAACATTTTTTTTAGATTTCAAAGCAGCTTGACTTTCCAGAAATTTACTAAAAAATTTGTGAAAAAAAAACAAATTTAAACAATTTTATCTTTAATTTTAAAATTAAAAAACACGATTGGACAAATTGTGAAAAACAAGCAATACTTCTTATCAAACAGTTATACAAAAACTGACATTAAGTTGAGGATTGTTGTTGCGAACATTTGGACAATCATGATCTATTATCCGAGTTGATAAGTAATCATATAATTTCACTTGCTAAATAAATCTTACATAATTTTTAAACGAGCCAACAACAAATTTATTACCCTAATTTAGCGTACTTAAGGTACTCTTTGGTCAACATATGGGTGGAGACTATTCAATATATTTCTTCAAAAATAGTTCAAAAAATCTCTCTGACAATTTTGAAATAAAAACGGCATTTGTTTTGTTAATTATCAGGAGGAGCATTTCTGTCTACCGCTTTTATAATCGTGAATACCTTATTTACCTTAAATTAGGGAAATTAACAAAAGCAAAATACTCCTTCAAGGAGAATTTTGTTTCTAATAAGAGTTGTGTGATGACCTTTACGAATGGTCATGCAGGCACAGTAGCCGCTCACCAGATATGGAACTGTCAGTCTTCTTAGAGTGAAAGTGTCTGCACGTTGTGAAACCTTTTTCAATTCCTATAAAACTGACTTTTTCTCATATCAAGTTAAAAACGGATAATTTATCAGCGAAAAAAAACCTAATTTTTAAATTTTGAAAACTTCTTTCTAGCATAATTTCTAATAGCAAAATTTTTAAAAATTATGTAAAAAAATTATATAACAAAATATTGGCTTTATAACAGTACTGTGCTAAAAATTCAAAAAACGATTCGCAGCATTGTGTACATGTGTGCTTCTGATGGAACTGTTCACAATTTGTGTAAAGCCAAACAAAATACACATAAAAAAATTTATACCCTGAGATTGTATCAAGAATTGTTTAAAATGTTAATAATTAAATTGTAGAAAGGTGGCTAAAAATTGATTCCGCTTTGTTGAAAGCGCTGTTTAATTTTTCATGTTTGACTATTTTTGGAAAAAAAATCTAATTATACAGTATAAAGATAATTTTTTCTTATCAGTATATTGTAGTTGTGAGAGTCTGCTAAGAATTTGAATTCTCAATTTTTAAGATGAGCGATCCTTTAATAAATTTAAAAAACAATGCTAACGTGTTGAATTCTTAATTACACAAATTCTCGAATTTTTTTTTTTTGCAGCAAACCAAAGGTTTGATTAAAACTATAAGAAAAATGCGTCAACGCCAAAGATGTTGGCTTTTGAAAGCTAATTTTTTCAAACAAAATTCATAGCGTAGCAAAATTTGCTGAAATACTGCATGAAAATTGAAATTTGTAGCAGATTTCTATTAAGAATACAGCTATTGTTTTTGTCTACCAATCAAACCAACAACCTCAAGAAACCATGTCATCTTTGAACTCTTTCAAAACCTGTGTCGGTGTGACGGATAGTCAGCGGAAGCCACTAAAAAGAATAATACACTAATTCAAATAAAATTTCTGCTTTAACATCTCCATCACATTGTAATAGCAACAAGTAACCACTTTCAATATGCAAAAAATTAGACAGATTAATTATAGATTGATAACCTTACTCATTTGTGTTTTCAGAAAAAAAAGTTTGTAAAAATAGCAATAATACTAGAACACATTCGAATGATATATTTTTTCTGATACACATTTGCTGTAGAGCCTTGTTTTTTGTTGTTAAATATTATTTTATTTGTCGGATATAACTTCTTTGAACTCTAGCTAGCATGCACTAAAATGGAAAAATATATGTATCTGTCATACAAAGCTGATGTTCAGTATAGACATCATTATGAATGTTAAAACACGTATTTTTCCACGCATCCAAAAATTTTTTAAAAACACTACATATTATTATTAATTAAAGTTTGCGTGAAAAGTTTTTTTTTTGACTTCAAACTTAACTGCTAATGAAAATTTTTCTTTATCTACTACTTTATAATTGTAATAAAACGTTAAAAAACTTAAAATTTTATAAATGTTAAAAAAAACTGAATAAATAAATAAAAACTTTGACACAGGTTTTTTTCAACAACATACAAACATATTTTATATTTAGTTTTTTTTATAGCAAAATTTTGAAATTATTTTTCAAGCATTTTTGCGCAAAATATACCAATAGAAAAACCTGATGACGCGAGTGAAAAAAATTTGCTTTAAAACTTCACAAGTGAATAAGCTCAATCGTTCCATGAAAATAAACTAAAATTGATTGTGTGTTTTAATCGTCAATAATTAAACAAATGCTAATACTTGTCGATATTATGTTGAAAAATGACTAATTGTTATTTTGAAAATATTTATATAACCCGATTCAGAAGAATTTGAATACAAATTTCTCTAGCTTGAAACTTCTTGTGAATAAATTTGACCAAAAAAAAAAGTTAATTAAATTAAGTTTTTTCATGCTTGAAGTTTTTTCATGTGGCATTATATATAAATATATTGTATATCTAAATATAATGAAGAACGAAAAGAGATGCAAATGGCCCAAGGTCAAATTGAGCTATTTCTCGAAATTAGTTTTTTTTCTCTGCAGAGAAAATGGTAAATAATCCTCAAGCCTCATAATGGTTTTCATCTCTTGTGTGTTTTTTTTTTTGTTTTATTTAATCCATCTGTTTATGGAGATAAGTCCGAAATGTTTTAATTAGATAACTGATTTTAAAAAATTTTATTTTTAAAAAAATAAGTGTTACGAGTTAATGAAAAAAAAAACGAAACGAAGCTTTTTAATAAAGTTAAATAGAATTTCAGATTAAATTGTTTCAAAACAAAATCAACAACTTCTATTTTGGAGTTTTTTTTATTAAACTTTGAACAATTTTAAAAAATGCAAGTTTAGTTTTTATCATTAATAATCTACTCTGATCGTAAACTCACCAAAAAAAAAAAAAAAAGCAGATGGATAATTTATATTCAAAAATACCAACAACAAACAGATTGACTTCAAAGCATTTAGGCTAATTAATCAGCATATAATTAAAGATAGAGAGAGAAAGAAAGAGCGCTAATTAGATTGAAATGTTATTTCAATTTTTTTCTTCTTCTTCATAAAAAAAATCTCTCCAACTGTGACTACTACTGTGTATGATTATTGTTTGCTTGCTTGGTTTAATTTTTTTTTATGGATAAATTTTTATTTTTATGCTGTTGGTTTGAGAAAATAAACTTTGTCAGAATTCTTCATCAGAAAACGTAAATGTAA
>JAVLUE010000508.1:0-20001 GCA_034190945.1 Octodonta nipae
TCCCAACCGAGTGAAATAGCCTCTTGCCCTCTCTATTGCCCTCTCTCTCCTTAGTCTTATCACGACATTTGTGCACTGCAGGCTATCTCTAGAAAGTAAATGCTCTAAGACCTAGTACGACAATTTATTCGTCAATATGTACTGCCCTCTAAAGGTTGTATTTAAAATAGACCTTTAAATCATCTTAGAGCATGTACCTTCTGGAAATGGCTTGCAATGCACAACTTCGTGGTTAGGCTAGAAAGAGAGGGTGAGGCTCCGCAGTCTGAGTTCTATACTCATGACTGCCGTGATGTTTGCCAAGGGGGGCGGAGTGGGCGCGAGGGAGACGACGGTGGCGGGGGAAATGAAAGAGAGTGAGGTGAGGGAAGTTTTACGAAAGTTAGCGGGGGCCGAAACACTCGGGGAGATACTGGCGGTGATGGCGAAGACCTGGCCTGAGGATGGCAAAGCGTGGGAAAAGTTGCTGGAAACCCACCCACCAAAGGCGGAAGAGGATGGACAGGGGGGAAAGCGGTGGGAAAGGTACCGGTGGAGAAGGCTAAGGTGGGTCAGCAAGGGAATGCTGCCCCACCTGTAGCTAGAAGGCGGCCGAAGACGCTGTCTTCATTAAAAAGCCAGAGGGGAAGACTTTCGCGGACACCGTCCATCTCATCATCGTCGGAAAAGAGGTTTTCCGCATAAGGAGGGGGGGTCATTCTTACTAATAAGGGGACTCGACTTCGCCACCACCGAGGCCGAGGTAGTTGCTGCCGTTGGCTCGATCCAGGGAGTAAAGGGCGAGGTCAAGGTGACCAAGATGGTTGTAGGGGTTGGGGGCAGGCAGACGGCCACCATCAGCGTGGAAGGGGACAGCGCGGTGGTGCAGTTGCAAGCCAAAAGTGTGAAAGTGGGATGGCTGACGTGTGTCATAAGCCCCAGGGTCCGGTTAGAGAAGTGATACCGGGCTGGGACTTCGGGCATACGGCGAGTGAATGTAAAGGGAGGGATCGGAGGCAGTGATGTTTCAATTGCGGCGTCAGGGGACACACTGCCAAAGAGTGTAAGTGTAAGCCCAAATGTCATTTGTGTAGTGAGGAAGGGCATAGATGGGACACTACCGCGTATAGGTTCTTTAGGAGGAGACTGCTAGAGGAGGAAAGGGAAAATGCGCATACGAGAGGGAGAGAGAGCGAAAAAGAGGGTGAGGAAGGAAAGTAATCCTGTGGGGTATTAAGTTCCTTCAAGTGAATGTGGGGCGTGCAAGGGCTGCGCATAATCTGGCGGTTGAGACGGCTGTCCGGATCAGCGTGGACGTTTTGGTTATGGCCGAACCAAACGTTAAGTACGCGAGTGGTGGCAAGTGGCTGTGTGACAGTAGGGTGGATGTCGCGGTCCTGGTGGTAAACAGGAACTGTGGAGTGAAAGGGGTGAGAGTGGGAGAGGGGATGTTAGTGGTCGATTTTGGGTGCTTGAGGTTGGTGGCCTGCTACCTGTCCCCGAACATCGGGATGGGGGAGTACCTGGTGGCCGGCGACTTCAACGCGAAATCAGCGTTGTAGGGGTCAGCCATTAGGGATGTCAAGGGTCTCCTATGGGAGGAAGGGCTTTCGGCACAGGATGCCGTGGTCCTGAATAACGGCGCCGAGCCAACATTTGTCAGGGGCGAATCACGGTTATACATCGACGTGACGCTGTGCTCGCCGTCGCTCGCGAGGGGTCTGGGGAGCTGGGAGGTCCTCCACAGGTACATCGCGTCTGACGTAGGAGCCTCAGTGAAGCGCCGATGTCGTGACGGCCTCTTCCGGGGTAGGGGTGTGAATGAGGACCTTGTGGTGGATCCGTATGACATTCTCCGCGGGGACGTTGGAGGGTGTTATGCGGGTCTGGCGGGGGTCCTCAGGCGCGCTCGGCGCTTGGGATGCGGAGTGAGAGAGGTGGAACGAGAGGAAGTCGAGAGCATGCGTACTGGTGGGATGAGTCATTGGAGAATGTAAGAAAGGAATGTAACAAAAACAGGAGAGAATGGACGAGAGTAAGGGGAAGAGTGGGTAGAGAATGGGAGGAAACTGAGAGAAAGGCAGAATATGTGGAGGCCCGGAAGAAGCTTGTATAAGTTATCGTAAAGGCCAAGCGTGAGGCGTGGAGGAGTTTGGTAAGTGAGGTGGATGGAGACGTCTGGGGGCAGGGCTACAAGATAGTCACCTCTAAATTGAAAGGCAGGGTTAGTCCATATGAGGTGCATAAGGATGAGAAATTGAGGATCGTTAGGGAAATCTTCCCTAACGTTCAGAATGAAACGGAAGGCTTCACTCGGCAAGAGGACTGCCAGGTGAGGCTTTTCACAGAGAACGAGTTGGAGCAAGCATGTGGAAGGCTGAAAGCGGGTAAAGCACCTGGGCCTGATGGAGTGCTCGTAGAAACGATGAGGGCGATCGTTCGGCATTATTCGGGAGGGATTCTTCAAATCCTGAACGAACTATGGAAGAGACAACGATTTCCTGAAACCTGGAGGAGAGGGAAAACTGTCCTGATCCCGAAAGGTCAAGGGGCAGGGGGCGTTACGAAATATAGACCAATTACCCTGTTAGACGTAATCGACAAAGTATACGAGCATCTTATCATGGGACGTGTGGAGGAAGCGATTGAGGTGGCTGGAGGTCTTTCCGACAACCAGTACGGCTTTCGAAAAGGAAGGTCCACAATACAGGCTGTGAGCAAAATCTTGCAACTGGCTATGGATCCTGGGTACGTTTGGGCGGCTGTTATTGGCGAGGATGTTGAGAATGCCTTTAATACGACCAGATGGGAGGGAATCGTGGAAAGAGCGGAGGAATTAGGAATGGATGCGGGGGTTGTAAATGTCCTGAAGGAATACCTGACAGGCAGAGTGATTGTGGTGGGAGACACCGAGATTGGACTTACGCAGGGGGTCCCTCAGGGTTCGGTCCTTGGGCCAAGGTTGTGGAACCTGCTGTATGACCCGATCTTAAGGTTGGCTCTGCCAGAGGGATGCGTCAGCCTGGCTTTTGCAGACGACTTGTCAATCGTAGTGAGGGCCAGGGGTCTGGATGAGATGGTGGCTAAGGGCAACGAGTCTTTGGCTATCATCAAGGAGTGGTTCAATAGGAACCATCTAAGTTTAGCTCCTCAGAAGAAGGAATGCGTCATTCTGAGGGGCCCCCTTGGGAAGAGGGGAGGCGTTGCCTTCTCTTGGGCCGGGGTGAGGGTGGTCCCTAGGAAATTTATTCAATGTCTGGATATCACCCTCGACGATAGGCTCATCTGGAATGAGCATATTCGAAGGGCTACTCAGAAAGCCAAGGGGGTGGTGGCGGCACTCCCCCAACATCGGGGGTCCGCGGGGGCAGAAAAGGGTGGTGTTGTTTAGTGTCGTTAGGTCTCTCCTGCTCTATGGCGCACCGGTATGGAAAAAGGTTATGAGAGTGGGAACGTATGCGCGCATGATTCAGGGCACCTATAGACAGATGCTTCTGCGGGTGGCGTGTGCTTACCGGACGGTATATAGGAATCGAGGTCGATGAAAGGAGTAGGATCTTTGAAAGGGTCGAGAGGGGGGAAGATCGAGTGAGAGTGAGAAAGAAAGAGAGGGAGAGATCCTTAGATATATGGGAGAGGGAATGGAGAAGTGAGGATGCGGGAACGGCGGCCTGGACGAGGAGGCTCGTCAGAGACCTGAAAGCGTGGGTTGGCTGTCCACATAGGCAGTCCAGCTATTATCTGACACAGCTGCTGTCTGGGCACGGGTGCATTCGGCAGTATCTCTTCAGATTCAAGAGGAAGGAGGATGAGTGGTGCGTTTACTGTGGACAAGTGGACACCCCTGAACATACTTTCTTTGAGCGTGAAAAATGGCAGGGGTATAGAATGAGAGCAGAGAATGAGTTGGGGTGCGCTCTAGAGGCGAGGAATGTCGTAGAACGGAGAGCGAGAGGAAGTGAGGAGTGATTGTGGAGTTCCTGGCCAGGGTGGTAATGGACAAAGAGAGAGAGGAGGGGGAGGTGATTGAAATTAGGGAACTGGTAGGTTAGGGACTAGGGGCCGGGGTACCTGATGTAATATCTTCGTTGATAGTTCCAGGTACCTAGACGGCAATTGGAGGTGTTTTAATGAGTATACGGGTAACCGGGAGCCTCACATACAGCATGTCGTGATTGAACCAAGTGCATGGCCAATCCGTAATAGGATTTCACCTCGGAAAAAAAAAGAAAGAGAGGGTAATAGATAGTGATGTGGCGTTATTAACATAGCTGCTATTAAACAACTATTATTTACTCGATAACAATAGCAACTGTTATTGCCGACTAAAAATAACAGATAACAGATATAAGTTTATTACAGCTTAGCGCTAATCAAACAATAACGTAAACAGTTCTAACCTCAACTGCCTTTTCGAATAGCAATAACAGATCGACCGAAAACTAAACGACTGAAAAAACAGTTGTTCTGTTTCGACCGATAACGCACACAGCAGTTTTCATACATAACGTTTCTGTTCGCAGTTGTTGAAAATAAAACGTAGGCTGAATACCAAAAGCTGTTAACTGATTCGTATTGAACGCGCTGAACGGCCAAGTAGAAAAACATTATTGAAAAATTTAACAGGAGTTTGTCTGATCTTGCAAACGTAATAATAGCGTTCAGATATACTTTCGTTCATCGTTGTCATTGCTGAAATCTTGACAATGTAATTATAAATGAGCGAATTTTAAATATATTATATGTATTAGAAATTATATTAAGGGTTTATATTTTATTATTATTATAATGGTTTATGTTCTTGAAAAAAATATATTTAAATTGTTTCTAGAATATTAACATATAGTGAATTAGTTCTTTACATTAATTAACGAATATTAACATAAGCCACAAATAAGACTATTCTTTATATTGACCACGGTATGAAAATGATGTACCAATTTTTAATTAAAAAATAGTGCTAAGTAAGAAGTAAGTAGGTAATTACAAATGTTTTAAAATCATCATTTCTTTGTTGATTGTTTCAGTCTACACTTGATGAAATTTCATTGTTAAAATTACTTAAAAACAACAAACACCTGGTTAAATTTTCACTTTTTTATTTATTTTTAATTTGATATGTTTTGACAAGTCTGGCTTCATTAGAAATTGGAAATACAAGGAATGCCAAATTTATATTTCTTAGAAAGAAAGTACAGATAGGGTAATAAGATAATTTAAGGTATCGTCTTAATTCTGGGGATTTCTGAGGAAGTGGGTGTGGTGTAGCTCAGGTAAATTATATATTTATAAAACATTGTTGACAACAGATGTGGATAATATAATATTATTTAAAACTGGTTGTTCAGATGTATGATCTGTGGTTCAGATTAAGTAAGGGAGATGAATTGGTATCAGTTTGAACATTCAAGGATTCGGAGAATTTTGTTTTTGTTCGTTTCCAGGGATTCATGAAGGTATAATTTTTTACTTTTGTTTTGTAATTCTAAATTTTGGGATATATTTTGAGGTATATGGTTTTCTGAGTGTTCAGAAAATGTAATTTATTGAGCTCTCATTTTCAAAAGCATTAGAGTGTTCACGCCATCTTGAACTGAACGATCTTACAGTGTGACCAATATAGAAGTTGGGGCAACTCCCACAGTTCAACCTGGTGACACACGAGTTAGAATTTGTCACTCTTATCTTTTTTGTTTTTTATATGTCTAGGTAAATTATTGTTTGTTATCAAGGCTGTATATATATTCCTGTTCTGTAAAACAGATTCCATAGAATGTGAGAGTATGTTATAATTTAGGTATGGGATTGGGGTCAGTGGGATATATTTCTTTGTACTTTATCAGTAGATAACCGCCTTCTATGACGTGAGTTTTCCAGTTTTTGAGAAAAGCCTATTGCAATACAATGACTTAGCAACAGTGCCAAACAATCGCTTCCCATAACCCCTTCAATTTGGATAGTTAGATATATTCATTAATATAATTGAGAATTACTCCAGCATTAAATATATAATATTTCCATAACAGCACTACCAAGCATAAAAATAAAAACGTCAGAAGATTGTTTGGTGTATTTTAATTTTTGGTTCTGAATTTGCAGTTTAATATTATTCTTAAACATACAAAATTGCAGGAATAATAAGTCTTACAAATATATTCTATATCGTACTAAATGCGAAGATCTCTATCATATTAGTAGCCAACCGAGATGAATTTTTGCATATTTTAGTTTCTTACCAAGAGATGGCGAAAGCAATTTTCAGCGTAAACAATATAACTGTTATCTGTTATTTTCAGTTGTTATTTGCAAATAGCAATAACAATAGCAACTGTTATTTAAATTTATCAGTTTTGCCCATCTCTAGTAATAGAGACAGTAACAGGCTATTTCACTTGGTGGGTGGAAGCAGCCAATGAACAAAATGCTGATCGTATTTCATTGAAAGCAGCTCCCAATCCCAACCGAGTGAAATAGCCTCTTGCCTCTCACTATTGCCCTCTCTCTCTCTCTTTAGTCTTACCAGAAGGTAAAAGCTCTAAGTACATAATTGAAAAAAAATATATGCGCATTCGTCAACGTGCGTCATTCTTTTCGGGCACTTTATACTTGTTTATAACGTGAATACGATAATTTCAATGTAATTTATTAATTTACTATTAATAGTAAAGTTTAATAGTTATAAACTTAAAGCGAACTATCAGTATAACGTTTATAATTAACATGTACAACTTTTCATCAATAAAGAAAGGAGCAAAAAGTATTAATGTCATGGAATATGTGGGAGCCATACGTACAGTAAAGCATTTTTGAGAATTTATTTGACTTTATTAGTTGTAGGCTTGTATCGAATCTCAAAGCTTCTTAGATCAACGAAAAGAATAAACAGTTAAAACTTTGTCTAAAATGTGCTAAATGTGATTTATGAGTTAGAGATGTGAACTTAAGTGATGGTCGATTATAAGTAATTGATTATGTAAATATTATGTCGCCCTATATTTCAATGCGCATATTGCTTGCTACTTGAATTTCAATGCACGTACACATATACACACCTACCACCGTATATCTTATAGAAAAGATCGCTCACGTAACAATTTTTCTTTTCGATACACTAATGGAATATTTTATGCCATGTCATACTATTGCAAGAAGACACGTAAAATGAAAACCGTTAAAGACCCTGTACGATACACTTTCATGGCGCATCTTGACATTTAAGTTAGATAAGCCGATTTGCAGCGATCTACCGGTTATAACTTTCGTTCTACCCTTGGTTGACAGTGGTTGTACTTTGACATTTCTCTTTTCAACACTGAAGTAGAACCAAAACGCATTCATTAGAATGCAATTTAAATATTTCAAGCAATTGCATAACAGGGCTGATTTGTGACGTCATTGGTATTAACCAAAACCGCTAGAATGGGTTTGGTTCAAACCATTTAGGAACAATTATAACCGGTAGATGAAAATTTGACATTTACCTTGAAGTTTACCGTTTTTAGGCACACATTTTTCCGATTTTCAGAAAAACGGTATGTTTTGCGTTATAGAAAATTATATACAAACAAGCTGGAACATCTCTTTGTAGAATACAATATATAATATTCAAATTGATTGAGAGAGAAAACAGTGCGTAGATTCATTGAAATTCACTGAAGTGCAGTCCCTTAATTACTGTATTTTCTGATTTTCTGGAAAACCGTATATCTCACGTTATAGAAAATTATATGGTACCTTTCTGTAATATTCCTTAATACAATACCGTTTAAATCATCAAAATTGCCCAAGCCTGTTTGAATATTCGCTGAGCATTTAATCTCAAGCATATAGGTAGTAAAGCATAGTATTTTCGACTCCTTAAATCAATGAGTACCAAGCTCGTTTTGTTTGTATACCCGGCAAATACCTATTTATATGAAAATTTTTCCACTGCGAAGACGGTGCTTTTGCTTCTCACATTTTCCCGGCCTAATGGAAAATTCAGTGACAACACATGTCAATCTAAACTGCTATTTGTGGATTTATACACAGGATGTTTAGTTATAGCAAACAAAATCACAAAGAAAAGTGTTAGAAGGAGTTGCATTTATATGATGATTGAAATATAAGTTAGGCCGTTTAGCTGTATATACAGGATGTATGGCATATAGGGTGGAGTGGACGATTGGTGGCATAAAAATGGTGGAAAAATGTGAAATTAAAGTTATATAGGGTGATTAAAAAACTGTTATATGATATGGACGTAAACAAATAATATCCAGGGTGGTTGCAATATATGCTGAAGTTAAATTATATTTATACAGTGTGATTAAAAAATTATTTATTTTATAGCACATAAGAAGTTGCATAAAGTGTGGAGAGGAATTAATGTTACACAGGGCGATAATATAAAATGTGAAAAATGAAATAATTTATGGGGTAGACCACAAGCAGTTATATACTATGGTTGAAATATAGGACGAATTTGACTCCGTATATATGGGATGGATTCTACTCCGTCCTATAGTTTACAGAAGGCAGCTAACAAATTTATGATTGTTCATAGGCAGTCGTATGTACAGGATGGTTGGTACATAGGGTGGAGTGGAATTATATATAGTTATACAGAGTTGTCAGAAAAAGTTGAAAAAAGGTTACATGGCGTGGTCCATAAGGCATAAATATGTTTTGGGCTTATTAAGTCAACGCGTACTAGTACATTTTATTCGTAAACATTTACCTGTCAATTTAAATGAAAATGTATCATTGTGTAATGTTGAGGCTTTCGATGTTACCTGGTCCTGTCTATTAAGGTTATACATACAAAATAAAAAATAAAGAATGAAAACTACCTGAGTTCAAAAAAACTAAAAAGTTGAAAATAAAACATTAAAAAAATATATAACCGATTTCCACCTATAACTAAAAAGCTAAAAATAATTATAACAAAATACAACTCTAGCAAATAAATAACACACTCAATGTTGTTAGGTACCTACCCAGGAAGTAGAAAATGTAAACATTAAAAGGTGCTCATTCTGTACAAATTAATTACCTACCAATCTAGTATATTTTTGAAGTAGGTGCCCAGCAACAATCAAGTTTGATAAGTAGTAAATAAGTATGCAATGAATGATTTTAGATTTGCTTGGCACCGACTTCAAAAATATACTAGATTAGTAGGTAATTAATGTGTACAGAATGTGCACCTTTACATGTTTACATTTTTTACTTCGTGGGTAGGTACCTAATAACATTGAATGTGTCATTTATTTGCTACAGTTGTATTTTGTTATAATTATTTTTAGTTTTTTAGTTATAGGTGGAAGTCGGTTATATTTTTTTAAAAATGTTTTATGTTAAGTACATTTATAAGTTGCACTTCGCAACTTCCATGTTCAAATTGTCACCGACTTCAGAAAAAGTATTTAATTATTGTAGCAAAAAATTATTTTATGCTTTTTAATTTTGTTTTTTTTTGAAGTCGGTTTTTGTTATTTAAATATTTATTTATTTTACAATTTTTAGTGATGCAATGGCTTAATTGCATGCAGTTTTTAAATCTAATTAACTTTTTCAATATTGCCTAAAATAAGGTATTTTACTGTTGAGCATCCTTTATTAGCTTGACCAACTTCGTTTATTGTTGAATAGAATAACTTGTTTTCTAAATATGTATATGTATGAAGAAAACTTTGCATATGATTCTAACTTAGGTGGGTCCACTATATTGTAGGCGATCTGAGTATCATCATTCTTTAGGTCTGTTAATTATACTGATATTAATTTAATAGCATCCTTTCCGCAGAATCTTATAATAAATAGTTATACAGTTTTAATTGATAAAGCATAATAGGACGTAGTTTTCAATTCTAATAAACTTTGTGACAAAACAATTTGAGTTCTTATTAAAAATAAAGGTATTTAACTTAAACTAAATTTATATTCTTTATGAAACCCAGTATACAAATTGGAAAAGTGACATGAAGATCTATTATACAATTTTTAGTGATCTGACTTAATTAGATGCCTTTTATAATTCTTATTACCCTTGTTTGACAAGAATTTTATATATTATGAAAAATAAAGGTATTTTACTTTTAAGTAAAATTCATATTTGTTGAGAAACCGCGAATACGGTTCAAAAAGTGACATGTAATGATTACATTATACGTTTCTGATCATGCAAATATTTTTATGAAGAATAACTTTTCTCTAAATAATATCCATAATAACGTTTTCCGTTTGAAACCAATATATGAAGACACACTGTATATAGAAACCAACTGAGAACTTCCACCTTGAAGTTGATTTACTGATATTTATTTCAATTTATTACATTTTTTAATAATATAGCACAATTTAATGTAGTTTTCAATTCTAATAAACTTGATTTGATTACAATTTGAGATATTATAAAAAAAATAAAGGTACTTCACTTTTAAACAAAATTGATATATTTTTTGAAACCTAGTATATTGTTGGAAAAGTTACATAAATACAATATAAATAATAATTATACAATTTATAGTGCAACGGCATAAGTAGATGCAGGTTTTGATTCTAATTACTTCTATTGGATAACAAGTTTTGGAATTAACGAAAATAAAGATACTTTAATTTACTCTTGACGGTTTAGATCATGCAAATCTGTTTATGAATAATAACTTTTTCTCTTAAATTATTAATAAACAGAAATCTTTTGATTCAAAAATGAACACTGTATAAACATATTAACTGGCATTTATTTTGATTAATTCCATTTATTTACAATTTCCCCCAAGTTCCGAACAGTTAATTCCAGGAACTCCACCAAAACTTACTGCATAAGAATGTTAATAAAGTTTTTCACGATTTTTTAAAAAACCGTACAGCTACGTTTTGAAAAAAAATGGACCACTTCGGGATTCTCCGGAACTAATTCAATTGCTTTTTAATTTACTATAGCCGATGTTCCGAACAGAAAAAAATTCCACATTTTTAATCCAGCGACTCCACGAAAGTTTACTGTATAAGAAAGTCGGCAAAAAAGGTTTTGACCGATTTTCTAAGAAATGGTACAAGCTGTTATTGAAAAAATATGGAAACACTTGGAGACATCCATTTTTTTAAATACCGACGACTCCACCAAAGCATCCTGTATAAGAAAATCGGTAAAAAAAATTTTTCCTCTATTTCTAAGAAACGGTACAAGCTATGTTAATGAAAAAAATATGGGACCACTTCGCGATCCCCTGGAACAGGATGCAGCGTAAATGGCAGAAATTCCTTGATACAGACGAATTGAGAACCTTCTTCTTTTTGAAGTCGGTTAATTAAAATAGTTATATAGTGAAAGTAGATAAGTGCTTCAAAAGGAGTAAGCACTTGCTTGTTACAACGATTTTGACTCATCCTGTATATTTTATCAATAGTCTTTGACCTGAGGGAAAGGAAAACAACCCGTGAACATATCCAAAAATAAATTTCTCTCACATGCCCACATTTATTGATGATAAACTGTTAGATTAAGATCCGAGCGTCTCGATATAGATTTCGCATTTGAAAAATACCGACAGATATCCGAAAAACACATGTATGAGCGAAATATAAAAATACCGCAACGAGTGGGAAGGCACATGTATACGCGTTTTGAGGAGAGGGGGCAAGAACTGAATAAACCAACGCTTCTGAAAGAGCATTCCGACGCTGTGCGTCTTTCATGTAGTGACTGTAGTTGAAATTTAGTTCGAAATAGTTAAACTTTTTCTAAAAATTATTTTCTGTTTTTATACCATAGCTTACGAGATAGATCTAAGGTAAGAACAATACTCGTAATTATGTAAAATTTGTCAATGATTTCGGAGCGGTACTTCCCCTGGCACATACAAAATGAAAAATAAGAGTACTAACGTGTCGAGGTGCTCTATTATTACCTTTGGCAAGTGTTAGTTAATGTCTAGTGATTAATTGGAAAAAAATTTACTACCGGCATAAGCCATTTGTTGTTTTGTTCTTAATTGCTTGACGAAATAATTAAATACTTGGGGTCCAATTATAGCACGTGGCTAAAAATAGGTGTGTTGCGTTTTTTTGAACTAAATAACGAAATATAATATCAACGGTTTTCAGATAATATAAACTACTGCGAATCCTGAACCGCAGCTTGGATAGAATGCTTTTAGATGAGATGTTGCTAAGAATAGTTTTCAGAACTGGGAAAAATCTAGCGCGCGACTTGTTCATTGCTTGCGATATTTACGTATATTTTTCATTTGGGATTGTGTCTCGCGGGAATTCGGGATTTCGTGTTGATTTATTTTGAAGGTTATTAAAAATAGATGTATTATTAGGATTAGAACAGGTACATAGTGTATGTTTTTGAGATTCTCAAAATGAAGAAGCTTTAATAAAGGATCGGACGGATGGATAAATAATTTCACTCTTGAACAGATTAATCCTGTTTGGAATAAATTTCAAACAGCAATTAGTGTTTTTTTTTCAAGTAATAGGTCTTGATTCATTATTATAAACTATTATAACCACAAAATGTAGTTCTGACCCAACATCTAATTTATAATTTGGTTTATCGTAAAAAATAAAATTAACTAAACATTGACACATAAAAAAAATAAAAAAATAAAAAAGTTCATTAACTACCCTAAACAAAAGACAAAATACCAAATATTGTGTGGTCTTCAGGATTTGTTTTCTGGATAAAAATCTAATTATTGAAAAAAATCGTATTTTATTGCTATTTGTATCAAGTACAAACTTAGCAGTTAGGCTCCGCTAACATAACAACAATTTCGGTCTGATGTTCTCATTTAGCTCGGGATCGTAGCAGGTTTGTTGACATAAATCCTTTCTTTCAAATATCCCCACAGAAAAAAGGCTAATGGGGTTAGATCGCAAGACCTCAGTGGCCAAAAGATGTCACCCCTCTTAGAGGTAACTTGACCAGGATGTATGGTTTGAAGTAAAGTGCTTGTTTCACGTGCCATGTGATATCTGGCTCCATCCTATTGAAACCACATGCCATTCCAGTTCAAATTGTTGATTTAATTGTAAAACGCTGTTTAGCATCTCCTCACAGCGTTACCACCTGCATCTTTAAATAAGTATGAACCAATGATTATTTCAGCTCCTAGTGTACATAAGACAGTGAGTGCATTTCTGGATGCATTGATCGTAAAATGTTTTTTTTACATTGGACCTTTTGTTTGTCAATAAGCATACTATTTCTTTCAAACTTTTGCACTAAATCACGAATTGCACACCCACTAGGCACGTTACTGCGTGCAAGAAAGTGGTCGAAGTTTTTTAATGTAATCGTAACTGATCGCCTGTTTTCTTAATAAAATTGTAGGATATTTATGCACCGCCATAAAGAATTTCGACAGGTTTGTCAACGATTTGGTGCAATTTGTGCTGGTCGGCAAAAGTCAGATATTAAAACCACCTTTTTCATTTAATTTAAATTTAAATAGATGCTTAGAGACCTTTCTGTTTCCTTAATTAATTTATTTTATATGATATTCGTTTAATTTGCATGTTCGGACCGCTTGTCGTCTCATCCATTCTAGGAGAAAACTTTGTTTATTGGAAATATTTACTGTGGTAGTGAGTAGGCACTCCTAACTTTAGGAAAGTGATACGGCTAACCTGAAACTCGACAGTTCCCCACATACCAATACCAGAGAAGAGACGTGTTCCTACCTTAAATCATTTCCACAAGCAACTGTCCCTCTCAATATCTCACATTGTAACGCACCAATCCGCCTGGCAAAGCTCATGAAAACTGTTGCCTTGACTAGAAAAGAAAGCAGACATGAGATGCTAACAATTACAGGGTTGAAGCAGGTAGAGAAAAACGACATTGGCAATAGGAATCGTTAACGAACTTTGATATGTGAAGCCCGTTCCTACAAACTGGAAGAAGAACTGAGTAAGATTAATGGAACATCAGTGGAACAATAGGTTAGGGAGAAGAATTGAAATCCGGGCATATATACATAATACATAATTAATAAAAAAATAACACCATATATGAGCAATATTGACAATGAATCAAAAAGATCCAAAATGGCTGAAATGCCACTAAAACAAGATAAAAATGATACCGCGTATACCAACATCAACCCACAAAGTTAAGAAGTGGGGACTTTTTATATTGCAAAAACAGATAATATACATAAAGACTATACACACTCTAGTAATGGGTGACTTTAATTCAAAACTACGGAAAAAAACAAGTATAAAATGAAGGGTATGTACAGAATTTCAGCTAGGACGAATGAAAATGAAACAAAAATGTAGAAATGATTTCTTTCTTCTCCATAAACAACAAAGGAACTGGTGCAGTTCAGACCAAAAAACATAAAATGGGATAGAATGTTTTCATGTCAAGCAAAATAGAAATGGTACAAGGTGTAAAAGACAAAGAGATTAAAAAAAGAGACGGTAACTACCTAAGGACACAAAATTTGTCGAATTTAGATGATTTGTAAAGAAAAGTAGTAGGATGCTAAGAAAAGATGCACGAAACTACTCACAAATTCAACGATAATAAAGCGACACGTTATTTCATTAATAGAAGAAAAATGAAAAGAAATCAGAGATTTGGAAGAAATTTATATATGAACGGATAAATCCCATTAGCTACAAAAATCAATAAAAAATTAAAACTTAATTTAAAAAAAATACGTTTTGCATTGAGACCCAGATAAAGAATGGCAGAAGGAAGACAAAGGGAAATTTTAATAAAAATAAGTGATCTTCGACACATGTTTATCAGAGAAAAACTTTCAAAGGCCTGGAATAATGCAAATTTGATATTATTACACCAGACGGAAAATCAAATGAACCTTGATAATTGTAGCTTAATAAGCCTTCCCCAAGTGCATAAGATATTCTCTAAACCGATTATAAAATGCATGAGTAAAAATTGGAAAGATCTCAACTAACTAAGCAACGTTAATTAAAAACTATAAGCCAACAGCCAAGTATACATTTTTTTTTGCTAAAACCCAACCAATGTTGGCATACCTCAAACGTAGATCATTGCGGAACAAAAAGAGTGGCAGACTAAACGATCGAAGCGACAGCTTGTTACGAAATATACTTCCCTTTTCTCATTATCTCACTGTCTCTATTTTTCTTTATTTGTGTCACTTTTAGTAATGGATTTAAATATCAGGTGAATTAAAATAATTGTCACTATTTTGATACGAGTCAAGTATTAATCCTAATTTAATTCTTAAATTAAATATATCTGCAATGAAATATAAATTTATATATTGAGTAAGTGTAAATAGTTTTGTTCATCTGAATACGTATTTGAAGATAAGCTGTCAAAGAAACGTTCGTTTTGTTCTTAGCTAAAATCATTAGACACATAACACTTATACTAAATAATAAATTATATACCTATATATTCAACGATAGCAACAATTTAAAATTATTTAAGTTCTCATTCTATGTAATATTAAAATGAGTTTTACTCAGTTTATGTCAATTGAAATAACATACATAAAATTAATTAATAATGACAAAATATTACAAAAAGTATTATTTTTGTTCTCGGTTTTGAACCCGAGAACTTTCATTCGCAGCCGGGCGTTTTAGACACCGCTCCACTTCCCTTTGGTGAACATAAACGCTCCGGATGTATATAATGCATCCGGCCCTCTATTGAGTACTTTGTTTATTATTACGATAATTTTTATTTCTGACGTATTAGGCTTATCACAAAGAGAGAATTGGAGTGTTTATTAGAACGAATTAGCACATTTTGTGCAGGTATTCTATATTACTTGGATGTTATATTGTTTTTTCCCCTATTTATTATTGATTTTCTATAAAATTATTATTCAAAAGTCTTAATGTAAAATGTTTACTTGATAGTATGATCAATACATAAGTTTAATGGTGTTCTTTCTGATGTCTAAATTATGTCAAGCCTCTAATTTAATGTATCGCAAAGAGAGAATTGGAGTTTTTATTAGAACAAACAGCAAATTTTGTGCAGGTATTGCATATTAGTTTATTTTCCATATATTATTGATTTTTTTTGAATGATGAGACTCTTAATAAATTACCTGGTCCCTGTTTCTTACACAGAGAACTAAATTGGATGGGCATTTCAAGATCGAGTAGGGTCGGTGTCGGTTTCGAAACAAATGAAATCTCAAGTTATCCAATTCATTCCCTTGCTCATCTATTTTCATATGTGTAAATGTGAGCCCCGATAGCTTTCGCTTCAATAATTGATTACACTATAGAATAAAAACCTGGCTAAGAAACATAAGGAAATGCAGGTTGAATTGATAACCTCTTCTTGTTAGGAATTCGGTTCAAAATAAAGATGTCTCCCATGCAATAGTGATTTATGCTCAGAAATGTACCAAAGAAGAAGGCTGATAAGGTTCCACGATATCTTATCGACTCATGAAATAAACCTAAAATAAATAATAAAATATATGAAATATTCTACCTCGTTCTGAGAGCATTCCTATTTCATTGCTCTTTTTAGGCATGCCAATGTACGCTAACCGTCTTTAAAATCTAGCTTCATTACTTGATTATAAACATAAACTTATGACAAGCTAATTTTCACTGTACTTAGTAAATTAGTGGTACGGTTCAACATATCTGTTCAAACAGTTTTAAACTGCATATTTCAATTCTAATTTCCATTAAATATATTGGCTGCATTCCATACATAATTTCTATTCTTGTTTGAGGGTTCATACTTGTAATATCAATCTACTTACCTAAATAAAAATTTGGGGACTGGATATCTCGTACTAAAAAGAAAACGAGTAATGCAAATAACCACAGTTTTCTAGGTTAATTGCTTAGGAGGCAATGTTCCAAAAAGTAATTTACCCTTGTGGAAGGTTAGTTTGTAAGCTTCGTTGGCGGCGAAAAGTAAATAGTAAACCTTGCTGTTGAGGCCTACATTTGTAACTAAAAACTAATTTATATATGAGCCAAATTCTTTTGTTGTAATTATAATTTTTTTGTTGTCATTATTTCTATACTTGGGATTTATGGGTGTTAGTAAATACAGTTGTAATGCAATTAACATTATTATTTGTATTGGTTCAAACAGGGTGTTGGGTAGCTCAGGTCAGGGTTTTTTATCCTAAGGGACCAAGCACATACTTTGCTGCTCAAGAGTTATTCGACCAACATTTCCTACCTGAGATTAAAACTCAAGCTGACATTAAGATAATACCAAGTTACTTTAAGATGAGAAGAGTTTATATTTTCAAAAGCAGTCCTACTGGTAAAATTGACCTTTGGGCACATATAAACTTCGTTTTTTCTTCTTATCTTGAGTAGTGATGGGCATAATGGAGTGATTTTAATAATGATCGCTCGAATGACCCATCACTCTGATGGTACGATTATAATTCTAAAGATTCTCGCTTGTTTTATTCTCAGATACATAACCTTTGCTACGTGTCAGCGTCTGCCCTATGTGTTTTTCCTAAATATTCATTTAATTTAAAATTTATTTGTGAAGAAAATGTTATTAATAATTCAAAGAACAGTACAATGTTCCTTAATCTACATTAACGGCCAGTTCTTTAAATTACTTTGTATTGCAATAATTGCACCGTACCCTGAAAATACAGTATTTACATATGTCTTCCATCCAATGAAAGACGTGAACAAGCTACTGTATAAGAGCGAGAACCGAGAACGAACGAATGGCAGAAAATGGCACTTCTTGATCAGCAAGGAAATCATTAGGATTATAACTCGAACGCAGCATCTCTCGATCTGTTGTATAGTTCGTGTCCTGGTAGCTCGTCATTCGGTGAATGTTTCGAGTTAATCGATTATTTTTCGTTCGAATATTTTGATTCGATAATCGGAACAATCGAGTGATTTTCATAATCGAATGATCGGTTATATTTCATTCGAATGATCCCATCACTAATGTTGAGTTTGTTAGTTCGGGAGAGGTGGCTGATTGACAACTTCTTGAATTTGTGATGTGTGGTGGTCTGATTTAATGTTATCTACA
Organism: Octodonta nipae; assembly: GCA_034190945.1. Classification (NCBI taxonomy): domain Eukaryota; kingdom Metazoa; phylum Arthropoda; class Insecta; order Coleoptera; family Chrysomelidae; genus Octodonta; species Octodonta nipae. Next base: position 17,978 of record JAVLUE010000508.1, read on the forward strand.
CATCTATCGCTATCGACATATGTTTGAGTTGATTTCCTTTGGTTATAGGAAAATGCATAACGGACAATTTCTTTTTATTTTGTAACATCAACAATCATGTCAGTTACATGCAAATTTCCTATGAGTTTATTATCTAATCTGTACCAATCAGACATAGATACATAGAGAAAACATTTGTTTACTTGTATGTAGGAGATAATCCATGAAATTACTGAAGTAACCTCAAAATATTTTCATCAATAATGTACCGTGAAAATAATGTACTACAAAATATACTAGCTTTTATCTTAAAGTCATCTAAATTTGTATATAACAATATATATTCTTTACAAAAAAGAAATTTTATAAAAGTGAAATTGGTGTAATATTGGCTTCTATCTAACACGCTACAAAGATAATTAATTTTTTTTTTGTGTTTTCGTTCGCATGGCTTCCTTTGCTATTTTATTGCAAAATAAAACTAAACAAAGAATTTTACCTATTTAATAATCTATTTTCTAGAAATAAATGCTTAATACTGTTTTCATGTCATTATAAAACTTTTTTTTGAAATTCATTCAGTGGGACATAAAAATCGGTTTTGTCAGTAAATTTTAAGATAACTAAGTATTGCCATCAAATGCAAGCCATTAGGATGAAACTCTGCAACAGTGTATTAATGATAAACTTGATGGAAACAATTGTGGTTGTAGAACATAATTCTGTTATATGTTATGTTTATTTATATTTTCTTGCAGATTGAGAAACTCATACTTTATTATTCTTTTTTCTTATTTTTCAGTTAAAAAAACACAATGACATCGAAAAAGACAATCCTGAATAGACCCCGCACAAGGTTATACGATGCAAATTACAATCTTGGTGAAAGTTATTACCGGCCCGCTTTAGACAGAATAGACAGAAAATATTCAGGAAGACCACTCAGCCCCCCACGTCAAACAAATTCATTCGGTAAGATCTATAAATAATAAGATTTTATATTAAAACTTTTATGTACTAATGAAAAATTGGTATACAACATATACCACAAAAAGCGATATACCTTAAGATTGTCACTAAGTTTGACACTGCAGTTATTTGTATAATTAAATCATTGAAAATGAAATGAGCATGAAAATGAGCATTCATCTATGAACTTTACTAATATATATATAAAATTGACAGAAGATCAAAGCCAACAATAGGTTCATTCGCTTACTCATAAAACTTTTTGAACGGTTTAAATGTAGGCAAGCAAAATAACAAAAATTGAACAGTATTTGTACTACCTACAACACAAGTACAACCAAATAATCAACATTCATTTTTATGGAAGAAAAAATAAGAAAAATGTGAGATATTGGTCAGAATTGATCAAATAATTTGTATGTGCCGTTCATGTTGTAGGTACCTAATAAAGACCACAGAGAAATGTCAAATCAGCAATTGTATAAGTATTAATAAATACTTGAATTACAAAGTATTAACTCATCTTCAACATTAATGTCTTTGTTATATACAAGAAACTTCTATACTAAACTCAATAATGTGTAATTAGCAACTAAACACGATTTGTTCCATGTGTAATAAAAAATTCAAGAAACAGTAAGCCTTTCTTTCTCAAATAAAAAAAAAACGGATTCTCTCAAATTCTACTATAAATTAATCCTTTAGATTTAGATTATGGCGTAAATGTCAAATTAAGTGCAAATTTTGCCAAATGGTCTCATTTCTTTTATAAGCCATTTACTGAAATCAAAAGTAAATATTTTTTCATTGAAACCAAAACATTTAATTCCTGTTAAAAAAATAATTTAATTCACCTTGTATTGACCTAAAATCTTATAGTATTTCATAAGACATAAGAATATTCCACATTTTTGCATTTAACTGACACTGACAATGCTCATACCAGTTTTTCAATTCGTCAAGTATTTTATAGCTAAACCTAATAGTTCAGTCATTTAGTAATTGTACCTGGTAAGTTCTCTAGAAGTTTTTAAATTAGCGATTTTATGGATTTCGACGTTCTATCCTATTCTTCT
>JAVLUE010000509.1:0-20001 GCA_034190945.1 Octodonta nipae
CTTCCTACCGATCCCCCTCCTGCCTTCGATCTTGCGTTCTATCAATGGTCAAGAATTGATATGGCTTGTTTTGCATAATATGTCCCAGAATGGGCGTTTTCTCTTTTGAATTAATTCAAACGTTGTTTGTTGACACAATTTATAATTTATTTGTTAGTCCAAGGGTTTTGCGATTCATCTACATATCAAAAGCCTCTAGTTTGTTAATAGGAATCGATTTCAATGGCTAACCTTCCATACCGGAAGGAAGTATCGACCAAAAGTAGCAGTTTATTAATCGTAGTTTTAGATTAAGCTCAAAATAGAAAGAGCTGATCCCTTTTCAGAACCTCAAAAAGGCCTGTCGGACTTATTCAACACGACACTTTATTTCTTTGTCTGATGTTTAGTCTTCATAAAGCTAAATGCCCAAGCACCTACTTGAATTTATTCAGCCTTTCTTTAAGCATTGCGTTGGATGTTACGGTGGAGTTTTCAAACAAATTTAAGTTTCTGGAAATTACCATGAATTTTGTTTTTTATTATTCATTTTTGACTCCACTGATTTGCTTTATTTCCCTAATTTAGTGCCCAGTTGTTGTAGATTGTTTCCGACTTTACCATACAATGTACGGCAGCACACTTCCTCTAAAAATTTTCTAAACTCAAGATATCCTAAATATCAAAAGGGTTTAGCTCTGTGGGAGCCCTTGCCAGGTTTTCAGGCCCATGGTTGTATTCGTGGCGGCAGTTTCCCATGAATTTCCTGACTATCCGGACTGTTCCTAACAGGACGGCATTTTGCATTTGTTGGTAAAGATGTTCATCCAGGCCGAGGTATTTTAAATTGTTTAATAGATGTTTTGGGACTAGTCCTATCGTTGACATAAAAATTGGTACAGTTAGTGTGTTGTTTATGTCCGACTGAGTCTTTATTTGAAATTCCAAATCACTATATTTGGTTATTTTCTCAGCCTGCTTGATATTTATATTATTGTTGTTATGAATTGCTATGTCAATTAAAATTGTTTTCCGAGAGACTTTATCTACCAAAATTATATCTAGTCTATTGTGAGGAACAGTCCGATCGGTCAGTATCGTGCGGTCCCAGTACACCTTGTAGTTGTTATTTTCTAAAACAGATTCTGGTTTATATTTATAGTATGGTAATCTCACCGACTGCGATAGTTCAAGATTCAGTGCTAGTTCCTGGTGCCGTATTTTTGCCACAGCATCGTATCGTTTTTTGTATTCAGTTACAGCGAACGCTTGACAACCCTGTGATATGCTGGGTAGATTTAGATGTTTGACAACCGTACTTGCATCTGTAGTTGTTAATAGAAGGGTCTTTAACGATGTAATTTAGATAGTTCTTAGTTGGAATTACTTGATCTTGGATTGCCAATATAAAGCCTTCCGTTTCAGCAAACATATGATCAGAGATCAACCAGTAGTTCGACGCTGCACTGTCGATATAATCTTGGTTGACGTCATTTATATGTCTTCCATGAAGGGTCTTCTCTTTCCATTTCAGCAGTTTCTGATGGTGAAATTGGACGTCTTGTGTCACTTGGAGTGATGTTGATTCATGAACCTGGCACATGACTGTGCAGATCAGAAAATTCTGCGAGTTTCTGGAAATGACTAAGCAAAGAAGAAATTTGTTGATCTAATAGTTTGCTTAGATCTGCCAATCCTCTTCCTCCTTCATACCGTGGCAAAGTTGTACATTCGACAGAGCTCCTTGGATGGTGATTTTGAGCTTTTGTTAGTAACACTTGAACTTTTCGTTGTAATTGTTCAATGCCAGTCTTGCATCAATTAACTATACCGAAAGAGTAACTGAGCACTGAACACGCATAGGTGTTAATAGTCTGAAACAGTTATTTAGTGTTTAGTTTGGTTTTCAACAGTCGTCTTACCCTGTTAATTCCTTTTTCATGGTCAAGTGATCAATACATTGAGCCTGCTTTATTCCAAGGTATTTATAAGTATGACCTTCCCCCTTAGATTCAATTGAGTTGCCGTCTTCCATTTACTAGTGCCCCTGCTGTATTTTGCCCTTAACTATATTAATAATTCGGCATTTGTCTAGGCCAAACTTCATATGGATGTCACTAGAGAACTCTTCTACTATTTCAAGCATATCATGCAGCTGTTGTTTCGTAGCTGCCATCAACTTTAAGTCGTCCATGTATAACAAATGGTTCATCTTTAATGCTTGTACGTTGATGTGTTTGAGACTGAAACCAAAATTAGTCGAGTTCAGTTTGGTAGAAAGAGGGTTTATGGAAAGGCAGAACCACAGCGAGCTAAGAGATTCTCCCTGAAATATACCCCTTCTAATTGGAATGCTTTTTTTTTGAACAGTTGGCTTTATTCAGTGAGATTTTGGTTTGCCAGGTAGACATGGCATATTAAAGAAAGTTAATAAAACAATTACTGGAGTAACTAGGGGCTTCATTATTATTGATGTTGTTAAATTTTCTATAAAACCCTTTTCTGATTGTCGGAAAAGTGTGTTGTCTAGTTTCCGTTGGTTACTGGTTATGTACCTTCTCAATCGACTTGTGTAGACGGAGAGCTTTTGTCGTAGACTGTCCAGACACTGCTGGGATGTGATGTTTTCTCCATCCCACTGGGAGTGTATTCGGTTATTGTCCATGATAGTCTTGACAAGTCTTTCTATTCTGTTGTTCTTAACCCCTCGTTGGAACTCAGTCAGTATTCCAACGTCTTTTCGAAGAGAATTGGTTTTCCCTTCAAGCCTTCTTTGCCAAGGTGGTATTCGAGGCGTTTGTCTAAATTGGGAAGGGTCTTGCTTTGGTCTAATTGCGACCCCAATTATTCTGCAGATGGAAGTTGCAGCACAGTAGATGATTGTGTGTAGCGATTCTAACGTATTAGCACCTAAAACATAGTTTGGCAAGACAAATTTGTTCATGGCCTGCAAGACGATACCCAGTTTCTTAGAAGATCTTAGTTTGGAAAGAGTTGGTCTAGTCAGTGGATCTGTTCCACTATACTCTATAAGAGCTTCTTTCATTTCTGCTTGGCTCTTCTCAAGCAGCTCAACGTTGGTTGGTTGTTCCTGTTGGAGTTCTTGAGTCTCGTCCGCTCTTTGTGCCAAAGGTGTTTCAGGCTCTGGATCGATTGTATTTCGACCAAATACTTCGCGCTCCACTTCGCTTTTTATTGTGTCCAGTTGTTCAGGCGAAATAAGGTCATTTCTCAAGATGTCACGATATTGATCTGCGACTCTCTGTTCGGTAATTTGAATTTGAGTACCCAGTACTCACGACAGAACTCTTGATGGAGTATTTGGCGATATCCAGTCTTATCCTGGCCAAGGTTGGTAATTCTGTAAAACGTGTGCATTATAAATTCATTCATGGCGCTAGTAGATTGTTAAAAGTAAAGATTGTATTTTAGATTGTGTATACTATCAGCGATTAAGACCGTATAGTAAGCATAGCGGATATTAAATACACGGTGAACTAGCAAAAACACGTGATAATCTTAACGCTTCGTTTAAATGGCTGACCTTCAGTTTACACATGCGTTTCAAGAAAAAAAAGTATTTATAATGATTTATAGTAAGCTAAAGTGGCGAAATTGTGTATGCTCTTTAAATAATTTGTGTGTTGAACTAACCTTGAGATCTGAATGAAGGTTTTCGAGTGTCAAATCAGTAATCATGACAATGTATTTATTATATTTCACAATTCTTATCTAGCCAACATGAGATTTTAAACAAAATGCGATAGTCCGCCATATAAGATCACACACTCAATCATAAACGAAAAATACATTAATTAACAAATAATCTAGCAATTCAACACCTCACATAATGACTCGAAAGCTGCCAAAGAACTTCGAACTGACTAATCAGAATACTCACAAACCAATTTAACGCTCTGATCCGAGAAATGACCAGACATGAACTATGGAACTTGGAACACATTTTGGTTTATACCTTATATATGGCGCTGGAAATTTCAATCAACACCGAGTCTGTCTGAAGAAGTTGTTTGAACCAACCAGTCACAGACGTCATGTAAAGTGGAGGGACCGATGCCAATTAGAGCATTATCTACTCTCAGCTAATAGCATTTACATCACCTCATTGAAAATTGGAATGTTTAAAATTTTGGAAAGAGATCTTAGTAAGAGTATGCCGGATTGAGAGAATACATTATGTTCTGAAATCGCAATTCTTCCAACATGCGAGTGACAAGAATAACAATTCTACTCAAATGAGTGAAATATTTTATTCAATAAATACAGTAATAGGACAGCTAAATACTGTGACAATTGACACATAGTTGCCGAAACTGGCCTTTTACTCATAGGAGTTACAGTTTTCCAAAATCTTAGCTCGTCAACGATTGCTTCTCATCATGAAATAAACCTAACCATAATTAATTATGTTTATAAAGATATATTGCCAAAAGAACAACATCTGTGTTAACTAATCATAATACGAAAAACAATATCAAGCAATTGCAATATTATATTCATAACTTTGATAAATTTATCAATCCAGTTTGAGCTGAAGTACTTGAAAAATTCTTAATCAATATTTTATCTGATAAACCGTCTCAAAGCCGTTCGAAAAAAATATTTTCAATATTGAAGACGATAATGAAGACATTAAAGTTAAACCATTTATTGTAGAATGTGAAGAAGACGAAAATGGTTTTGACAGAACATAAAAATACACCGCTAGATAAAATTTTCTAGTCTAGTAAGAAATAAATTAAGTAAAAAGATTTTAAAGTTAAACGGTTTTATTTAAAATTAAGACAATATTTATGTTAATAATGTACTAAAAGCTGACAATATTATACCTCCCACAAACTCTGATAATATTATTCATATAAACTTTTACCCCATTACTGAGAATGAAGTATTATCAGCGAGTAAGAAACTAACAGATAAACTAACCTCTGGACCTGATAACATCCCGTCATTTATATTAAAAGATTGTGTTGGAGCGCTATCGGGAATCCTAACAAGTATATATAACGCCTATCTCAAGATCAATAAATTTCCTGAAGCCTGGAAAGTAGCAAAGTTTTGCCCCATTTTTAAGGATGGTGAGAAAAATATATTAGAGAACTACAGACCTATATCTATTCTGTAAAACTTCTCAAACATATTTGAAATCATACTGTATAATCGCATTTCCACTAGTACGCAATCAACTATCTCCATATCAGCACGGATTTATTGATAAAAGGTCACAATAACCAACCTGGTGGCAATTACTCAATATATCTCAGAAGCACTGGACAACAACACACAAGTCGACGTAATCTATACAGATTTCAGTAAGGCATTCGACAGAATTGATGATAGAATTTTGTTAAACAAGCTATCAGGATTTGGATTTTCCGTTCAAGCATTAAATTTTATCAAGTCTTACTTATCATACAGAGACATTTACGTGACTTATAATGGTTTCAAGTCGGAGTCATACTTAACTAAATCCGGAGTTCCTCAAGGGTCGAATTTTGGACCTCTGCTATTTCTTTTGTTTATTAACGATTTATGTAATACAATGTCGACAGAAAAGTTATGCTTTGCTGATGACTTCAAGATCTTTTCTACAATAGAAGGTGTAAATGATTGTCATAATATTCAGAGTCAATTAGCTATAGAAAACTGGTGCAATACAAAATAATCTACACCTAAATGAGAAAAAAGTAGTGACATATACTCGAAAAACGTCAGCCATTAAATTTCCTTATTCAAGTCAAGATACACTGTTGGAGTGAAATCCTAGTATCAAGGATTTGGGAGATATATTTGACGGTAAATTATTTATATTTATTTATATTTATATTGAGACACTGCCGAGACTTTACTAATATTTCCGCATTGACAGACATTATATTTTGGGTATGTTCGTTCTAAAGTTGAATATGGAATAATTTTAATAATATATGCTATATTAAAGACCCTTCTATTAACAACGACAGATGCAGGTACGGTTGCCAAACATCTGAATCTATCCAGCACATCACAGGAGGTTGTCAAGCGTTCGCTGCAACTGAATACAAAGAACGACACGATGCTGTGCAGGAACTAGCACTGAAACTTGAATTATCACAGCCGGTAAGATTACCATACTATAAATACAAACTAGAATCTGTTTTAGAAAATAACAACTACAAGCTGAACTGGGACCGCACGATACTGACTGATCGGACTGTTGCTCACAATAGACCAGATATAGTTTTGGTAGATAAACTCTCTCGGAAAACAACTTTAATTGACATAGCAATTCCTAACAACAATAAGATAAATATCAAGCAGGCTGAGAAAATAATCAAATATAGAGATTTGGAATTGCAATTAAAGACTCAGTGGGACATGAACAACACGCGAACTGTACCAATTGTTATGTCAACGACAGGACTAGTCCCAAAACATCTATTAAAGAAATTAAAATACCTCGGTCTGGACGAACATCTTTACAAACAAATGCAAAAAGCCGTCCTGTTAGGAACAGCCCGGAGGGTCAGGAAATTCATGGAAAACTCCCGCCACGACTCCAACCACGGCCTGAAAACCTGGCAAGGGCTCCGACAGAGCTAAACCCTTTTAATATCTAGGATATCTGAGATTTAGTGAATTTTCCCCTATAGGCACTCATAGCGTACCTTAGAGGGAGTGTGATGGCATACATTGTATGGTCAAGTAGGGATTTTATGCAATTATTGTGATATTTTTACATCTACCCTGAAACAAATAGTACCGCAATACTGTATCTTTAAATTGTCCTGTAAATGAGAGACAATAAAGCATTTATTTATTTATTTATTTAAAAAGCTAAAGAATAGTTCGGTACCACTCATCTCACTACTCTCCTCATCCATCTAGGGCATTAATCAGACAAAAAAAAAATCGTTGGGCGTAACGTATTTTACCTACATATTTACTTAGGAATATGTAGGTAAATAGAATTTATAATGATATAGTGGTTGGCTTGATAGAAATTTGACTGGCCCAACAATATTTTTTTTGTCTGATTAATGCCCTAGATTGATGAGTGTTATGAGTGGTACCTACCTAGGACCTACCGAACTATTTTTTATTTTTTAGCTTTTACTACATTATTAACATCAATATTGTCTTAATTTTAAATAAAATCGTTTAATTTAAAAATTTGTTTTACTTAATTTATTTTCAAGTTTTTAGTTTTTAGGGTTCCGTATATACAATATACCCTTATAATATCACTCCGGATTTCTGCCTGTGTCACATCACAGTCATTTTCTCCTAAACTACTGGAAGAGGTTGAAATTTGGTATCAATGTATAGTTTGCTGACCCGATCAGGAGTACATATCGTAAAAGAAAAAAAATTGATTTTAGGGGTACTTCTGGGGGGAAAAACTAAAAAAAATCGACGGTTCCCCCCCTGATCTCCGAAACTACTGAGCCTAAAATTTTGAAAAAATAGGAAATATAGAACGTTGCCCGAACTTTACAGGAAAAATAAGGAGAAACCATTAATTTTAATTTTGGGGGCAAATTATAGAATTAAATAAAAATTTAAAAAAAAATCAAACGCATCATGTATGTATATCAAATGAAAGGTCTCATTCTGAGGAACACAAATATATTTATTTCATATTAAAAAAAATATTTGAAAAGATATTAACGAAAATATACCAAAATTTACCCATCCCTCCCCCTTATCTCCGAAACCATAAAACGTAAAGTTTTGAAAAAAAAAATATTTATAGATTCTGACCTGAAGTTTACTGGAAAAATAAGGAGAAACCTCTACTTTTAATTTTGGGGGGCAAATTACAGAATGAAATGGAAAATATAAAATTAAAATTGTTATATATGAAATGAAAGGGCTCATTACGACGAAAACAAATATATTTTTTTCATATTTTTAAAATAAATGAATTAAAAGATATTAACAAAAATATAAATAATTTTATCCAAAAGCTGGAAAATTTTGAAAAAACAATGGAGGTATAGCCCCTCACCTGAACTTTACTGGAAAAATAAGGAAAAACCCCTAATATATTTTATTAATAATTATAATTGTTTCTAACGGGTCTTGTAATATATCAAATCCCATTATGACGAATACAAATGTGTTTTTTTAATTTTTTAAAATGAATATTTTAAAATATATTAAAAAAATATTTAAAAAAAATTACCCATTCTCCCCGTTATTCCCCAAACTCTAAGACCTCATTTTTTTTTGTTTACAGGAAAAATATCAAAAAATCCCTAAATCTATTATTTGGCACCCAAATAATATAATTAAACGGAAAATAAATTATTAGAAAACCCCCATAGTAATTTTAAGGACAAATTATACAATTAAATGGAAAATAAAGATTCAATTTTCAAACGCATCATATAACATATCAGATAAAAGGCTCATTATGTGAATTAGAAATATAACATATTTTTAAATCATTTTTATACAAGATATTAACAAAAATATTAAACATCGACTTAATTCCCACTTTAGAAACTATACTATTTAAATTTTGAAAAATATATTTTATTTATATTTTTAAATAATTTGAATAACAGATTTAATAATTTATAATTGAAACTTTGACCTATTTTGCCCTTTTTCTTCCAATCTACAGAGCCTCAAAACTCAGACAGTAGATTATAAAAGGCATCTCTGAAAGTTTATTAGTAAAATAAAACTCTAATGTTACTTTTTGGGGCCCAAATTAGAAAATTAAATACATATGTATTGTGATAAAAGTTAAGCGAATCCTAAAGCAGATAAAATAAAAAGTCTATGTGTGGAAAATCAAAGTGTATATTTTTTATAAATTTAAAATGCTTCCTTTAAAAGATATAAGGATAAATATAAAAAAAATGCACTCATTTCCTGCTTGTCTGAAACTGGAATATTTGAATCTCGAAGGTGGTACGGAACCCTAAGTATGTGAGTCTAACTCGCACTTGACCAAATTATTGTTTATTTTGTTAGATTCCTCATTCTACTGTTAATCCAGCCTCAGGTTGCTTAGGTGTTTCTGATGCTAAGTGTTTTCTCCGTTTCTGTACTCGACCATGAGTTTCATTTTTACGGTCATTTGCAAGTTGTGCTCCATATTTTCCTTTCGCCTTTTCAAGCTTTTTTTTTCGTTGTGTTGCAGTTTCTGTTTTATTTTTGTTTGTTTTTGTTAATATTAATATTTGTAATTAGTAACCATGTTGTTCTCGTGGGTAATGGACATCAAACGGTCCAACCCCCCAGAGGTTCAATAGAGGGGCAAGGCTATATATAAGATGCGCCCAAGTCTTGGGGGAAACCGCTAACGACATATCATTTTTATCCACCCTAATGCCACACAGTCCTCGGCACGTTTTAACCTTATACCTTAACTTGAATGGTGTACCGCTAACGAAGTATCATTTTTAGGCATCCTAACGCCGAACATTTCTCGACACGATACAAAATTTTGACTTGGGTGGGAGATCAAGCTCAAAAAATATATACTTAATCCGCCATTTTGTTGGTGGCCATATTTTATTTTCTTTTTTTTCATAGTAGACTTTATTCTTTTATTTTAGCCCTTTCATTTGGTACCCATATTGAGGCAGTCCTGAAAGAATATGTATTCCGCTATTTTGTAGTGGCGGCCATCTTGGATATACAAAGATACAAAATATATTAATTTGTATTGTGATAAGAACTAAATATGAGCGCCAAATATCAGATCAATCTGTCAACAGGAGTGGGGTGAAATTTTAATTACTACATCTGACCCAAACAAACAAATAAATGGACAGTGCAAGCTAAATAAAACCGGTAAAAAAATACAAAAACGAAAATAGGTTTTAATAAGTACAACCTGAGGTGCAGTTTTTATTGGACCTATGCCAGGTATATCTATTGATTATAGATATGAAGATCAGTCGCGAGCTGTTGCTGTATCATTATTACACCCTGTTCAGCTAGCAAAAATTACAGATTGAAAAATCATATGGAAGAGTCTCGTTTATAGATTGGAGGGGTTGGCATAAAAAGCCGAGAGGCAAATTGGTTTTTATAAGCATAGAAGAGAATTTTAAAAATACCACTTGATTTAACACTAAGAAACTTTTGCAGAAAAACAGCCTTACATATTTTATTGGTAATGTTCAATTCTACATCCACATCTAAAAGGTCAATGAGTACTCCCAGATGCTTGAAAACTTGACTGAGGTAGCCAGTGAATGAAATAAATATATTTAACAAAACGAGAACGACTTAAAATAAATAACTTTAAAAAAATTAACAGGAGAATGTTATGTGTACTATAAAACTGTATTTGAAATTAGTGCTAAACCTGACAATTATATGTTTAACGTAGCAATATAAATAGTTTAATTAATTAATAGAGAAAATTTGTTATTTATAAAGCTGTTTATTATGCTATGTTAAATTCTACAGTTGAGTTACTTTTAACTGTTAAGCAAATGAGTCAAATTTGGCGCTTTTATTAACCCTGTATCATTTTATGAATTATGTTTTTTTATGCTGTTATAACTACATTGTGTTTGTTTGACATTATTATTGTTTTATCTAGAGATGTAATTTGTGTGTATAATAGTTATCAAGTTATGGGCCCAGACCGCCTGAATATTAAGTAAAAATAACAGTGAAAGTACTTGAAAATTAACCAAGCTTAGTATATGTTTGAGATGTATTTGTCATCGAGTACGATTAAACCTCTTGCAAAAGGGAATTATGATACTTGGGTTATGCAAATTGGAGCTGTTATACTTAAAAACGCAACATGGAAAAAAAACAAAGCCCAAATTAGTAGAAAGTGACCCAATATCCATTCAATGTTGTGAAAGATGGGAAGAGGAAGATGCTAAAACAAAGTCAGATCTAATAATCGCAATAGGTCCGAGTTTATTACGAATGGTTAAAGGTTTGAAGACTTCGAAACAAATTTGGGATAAATTGAAATCAGAGTTTGCTTCTACAGTTAGCTTAAATATACATTATAATTACATGCGTTTCATAACAAATATCGATATTGCCAAAAATAAAGATACTTTACTTTGAAGCAAATATCACATATAATTAAAACAAGTCACATGTGACATTTACATTTTATGCTTCAGGCAATGTAGAACTTGTTATGAAAAATAACGTTCTTAAAATTAATGATAATAAAATTTTCTATATAATTCCAATATAAGTGAACACTCTGTTACAGGCCAATTGAAAATATTCAGATTTCTTAAAGTGGGTTCATCATAATCATCCAGCTTCTCTCCTCTACTACTGGATATAATCCTACTCTATACGCTCTTAACTACTTCTGTAAGCGCAAGCTCCTTGTATCGACCACCCATCATGTCGTTGGTCAGTGGTCTGCCCTGGCTTCTCTAATGTTCACGGGGCCGCGCTCTGATAATCATTTTGTCCATCTATCACCTTTGAGTCGTGCCACATGGAATGCAAATCTCATTTCAGGGTCATTATTTCCTCTATTAAGTCTTCTATCACGGTTCTTCTTGGAATTTCTGTGTTCTTTATATGGTCCGCAAGTTGAGTTCCTAACATTGATATTTCCATTTTCCTCTGTGATTTTTTAGATCATTTGCCCTGTTTTTGGTGAGCGTTAGTGCCTCGAACCCACATTGATCGTACATTTTCCTCTTAAGGTTCATAGGGATTCTGCTATTAAATAGATTTTTCAATTTGCTGTATGCTGTCCAACCTAAACCAATTCTTCTTTGTATCTCTTGGGTCTTATTAGTCTTAACTAGTGACCAAGGAATCTGTATTATGTAACTTCACCTATGATATTGCTTCCTAATTTCATTAATCCTCCGATGACTAAGTTTGTTGTACTTTTGATTTACTCAGTTTTACTTCGGTTTTTTTATAGATCAGCAGCAATGAGAACAATATCGTTAGCGAATCTTAGGTTGCTAAGCATTCTGCCATCGATGTTTATTCTTGACTTATATCTGTTGTTGACTTTATTAAAGACCCGCTGTGAAGAGCTTGGACGACATTGTGGCTCTTTCTCCCTTCTCTCCAATGGGCACTTATTGGGTTTTCAAGTAGTTACACACTTTCCGTTGATTTTTTATAAATGTTATAAATTTTATAAATATTATAAATTAAGCTGGTGTATGTGTAATCCACACGACATTAGATAAGAGTCGTATGTATTCCGTTGAGTTCTATCGTGTCGAAGACGTTTGAAAATCGTCAAAAATAAGGACTAGTGAACGGATATACAGAGTTATTATAAATGATGGTCCCATTTTTTAAAATTCGTAGTAATTAACGTAATCTAGAATGAATGAGATTTATACCTATGGAAAGAGGAAGTTTTAAAGTTTCGGTGGGGAATGATGGTTCCAGAAGCAGCTGGTAAGGTACAAAATTACCTCTACCAATAACTCTAGATGATCTACTGAACCGTATCACAGCTGCCGTGCACTCAGTAACGGTTGATATACGTGCTTGTATGCGGGACGAGCTCGGCTACCCATAGATGTTTACCGTGCAGCAAACGGTAGATACATTGAAAATTTATAATGTATTGCAGAGAAACTTTGAAACTTCCTCTTTCCATTGGTATGAAGATTGTTCATTTTGGATTTGTACTTTAAATACTCATCTCTTAAAAATCGGTCATCATTTGTAATAACCCGGTATTCCATGTTTTTCCCTGTTAAAGTTTTTAATGAAAAAAGGTGGTAACGAAACCTAAACGAAATCGCGGTTGTTCTATTGTTGGGTATGGGTTCAATGTATTCTTCAGCCTTTAGGTGATTCTTTTGGCAAAAAGTTTATACAGATGGGAGAAAAGGATTATTGGTCTATATGTCTGCATATATTAATATCATTAAAACGTTGTCGTTCCATTCACTTGGGAATATACTGTCGAAGAGGAACATGTTAAAGTGGATTAATTCTAACATCTACTGTTGTATAACTGCTGCAATCTATTTTCAATTCTAAAATTGATATAACCATTACATTAAATACTTTCTTCCTTGTTCAGTTTTACCGTAAAAACTTTATTTTAGCTTTAAGCAAAAAACATATTTTTTGACAAACCTATTTAAACAGGCACACTGTGTAGACAGACGAATAGAGAACCTTCATCTTTTTTGAATGCCTTAATAAAAATTTAATCTCATTTGCTATCAGCCCATTTCCAATTAATTTCATCTTAGAATTCATTTCGTGTAAATTATATTCAATTAATACCCGCTTCTACCCTAAATAAAATAAAAAAGTATCGTCAAATAACAAATTTTTCCTCATTTTCTAGAAAAACTTAACACGTAATTCACGTCATCGAAGAAAATATGGGACCAATCTGGAAGTATATTTTCCAAATAAACACAGAATTAGTTCATAATTGACAGAGTTCTAAGGTAATAAACAAACTATTGCTTATGTTGAATTATTATCTAACAAGAACTTGCTGACTGCGAAGAACCTAATCATTTGAAGGAGTTGGATTAATTGCAACAAGTGTTTAACAAACTCTCCGAATTTATTAAGTAATGAGTGATCTAAGTGCAATAAACACGTGTAAACGTTAATGAACTAAAGACTATGTTAGTTTGGTAAAAACTGTCAGTACTACTCATGTATTTACTATGATATTTCTCCGCTACGTAATGACAAAAATAATCCGTTAAGATCCAAATATTTATTTAAATCAATAAATACATCAACAAACGCTACAGCAAATGTATAGACTGTTGTCGATCGTTATATACAAAGGTATTTCTGGCCCGATTCCAGGATCGATAAATAATTGGCAAAAATTATTGCACGTGCTGCACACAACGCGTTTTCTCTTCATACCATTCGGCATGATTTGTATCGAAAAATTAATTACCTCTAATTGGGATGCATAGAAGGTCGAATTATTGTAATTGTTTTTCAGAGTATTATAAATGAACATCTTAAAAATGCGTTTTCTCTGTAAGAATAATGGCATGGATTCAAGCCAAAATTTTATGTTTACATGAGATAAGTGAAAAGTATTGTTTCTTACTTATACAAATTAATTTATTTTCTGATATTCAGATTTTAACCTTCACGCAACTATTATATTGAATGTTTATTGGACCAGTCAATGGAGAAGAACGATTTGCAGACTGACTTGTTACAGCCAGTGAGTTATGTGGCCCGTTAGTATTTTTCACGTAGAACTCTAATTTCACAATAGAACGAACAAGGTAGCATCAAAATTAATAATATGTTTATAGATTTTTGGGGTTAAAACCCCGTTTCCAATCGAAAATTAAGACAAAGAATAAGAAAGGGTTCAATTTTTTTCGCAAGGCAAATGAAAACGTACAATTTGAAATTAAATTGTTAGGAATGAATGAATTATGAACGTTAGTAAGAAAGATCATATAAAATTAACAAAGTTTCTCTCAAATTTAAAGAGTTTGAAAGAGGTATCTTTAACAATTTTATTTGGCACTCCTGTGTGCCAAAAACGCTATCAAAGAATCATTATATCCCATAAGAAAATCCTACTAAAACTAAAAAAAATTGCACTATCAAGGGCGAATCCAGAGTCGAGTTTCCAGGGGGGCGATCTCGTAACAAGAGAATAGGGTGGCTTCGGTAGGGTTTCTGAAACATTGTATTTTTTAAACTCACAAAAATGGCTTTATTTCAAGCTTGTGGGTATAAGAATTCCTCTTTCTATTGTGTTAAACTCAATAATCTTGAAGCTTTCGGAGGGGACGATCGACCCCTATCGCCCTTCACTGGATCCGCCCCAGTGCACTACATTTGGTATTTTATGTATTTTTTGATGCTGGAAGTGACTTCGAGATCAAAAAGGTCGTACACCCTTCAAAAATTTGCTAGAGCCAAAAAAACACCCATTAATAAGGGTAAAAGTGAGATTACCATCTAAGTTCAGTGTATTGAACCTAACGTCGATTAAATATTATTTTTAGTAAAAAATATATTTGAAATACAACCTCAGTTGGGGGTGAAAACTACGTATTAGAAAATTGATAAAAAACATTACTGACAAACTACTTGATGTCTCAGTCAAAGTAAATAAAAAATACCGTAGGGTTTTCCCTACTCGAACACTACCCCTGTGAGTGGCGAGCAACAACCCCAAAATTCAAATTTAAAACAAGAAGGAGGAAAACTTTAAGATTAAAAACATTTTTATATTTATCCTTTTTTAGCTTGAAAAAAGCTGCAGTGACAGCTGATGAAACTTGAAAATTTTAAACAATGCGAGCGCTAGAAAAAGATTTAACCTAAAAGAGTACCTTTTAGTTTAAACTTTAAAACTAATCCGGGCAATATAATTGTGAGAATCCACACTTTAAATTGGAAATATGTTTTTTATAATATTTGTCTTCGTTTTATGTTTTTCTGTTATATTGATACGTTTATTCTATTGTATTATGATTGGACTTTTAATAGTTCTACTGGTCGTGCAAGTTGGTCTTCTTGCTTTGCCGATTTTTTTTACTTTCTATCTTTGTTAAATTAAAGGCTAGAACTGAGTAACGTTGGTTGGAGATGAATGATGCGAAAGTTCATTTGCTAAGAAATTTCTTATTATTAAAGTAGAATTTCTGTTAGAACTGAGGTTTTCTTCGACAGAAAAACCCACCTGAGGGCTTACATCTAGAAGTGAAAAAATTAGAAGCTATAAGGAATGTGTATATATATGCATAAAATTAACATCAACAAGACGGAGTGATGAGACAATTAAAGACAGAACGAGTCAAGGGAAACAGGTCATATGACCACTATTATGGCAGAAAAACATCAGAAAAGAAATAAAAAAGAGAATATATATACAATATTATATTACGGGGGAATTAAGTATAGTTCCGAGCAAATATCGCATTAACAGAAAATTACTTATGATGTGGAGTTGAATTTGGAGAATAGCGCAGAAGATCTAGACTCGCACATATAGGAGACGCATAAATGAAAAATGCAATTAGAAAGAACGTTAATAGAAGACATAGAAAACAATATATGGTATAAACACATGAGACAAATGAGCGAAGCAGGGAAAAATACGGGGCAGACCAAAACAGTCTCAGAAAGAAGACTAACCGAAAATGACTGGCAGAAAAGACAGGCTTGGCTATTAGGAACACAAAGGCAACCCTATAAAGATTTAAAAAACTGTTCTTGTTGTGAATGTAGTTTTAATATGATCTTTTTTTTTTCGCTGTATGTTAGGTATGAGTGTTGTAATTATGGTTGCCGTCGAAAAATATCCCTGATCTCATATGAATCGCACTCAATCTAAGCGTGTAAATATGTTATAAAAATAAAGATGATGTAATATTTTTCCTGATCAGGCAAAACAATCTGTAAAACTATAGTACTATTGCAGTCACTTTCGAAATTTCCTAGCTTAGTGATCCTACGTTTCTAGCGTAATAATTTTTTTTCAGCAATCGTGCGTTTAGGAACTACTTTTTGTCGGCTTTTGTTTATTTCGAATAATAGTTTTTGTTACAGACAATTATTTTTTATGTAAAAAAATAATTTACTTTCCTTCGTATCACCTGTTTCACAGTACCGTTAGCATTTTCGGTAGTATTATATTTCTTTCTTCCTGTTGTAAAATAGTTAATACCTCTATTCAATAGCGCTCCGGCTAACGTAACCAGAAGCGTGATAGATCACAAGTGGAAACAGTTGTAAACAATAGTAATAAATTCCCGTAAACTGTTTGATACTAATAATAATTATATCTTCCTGGCTTTCATTTTTGCTTCATCAACTTTATTTGCATCTAAAACTTGCAATGTGTAACTATTGAGATCAGGATATAGGAAGGACGGCATCAATAAAACACTTTTATATTAACATTTGATTAATGCATCAGCAATTTTTATTTTGATATTACATATACACGTTTGTAATAGAGAATATATTAAAGTTAATAAGTAATTCATTTATCTCATAATTTATACATTGTCAGAGGAAGATAGAGAACCATAAAGGAGCAAATAGATACTTATTAGTTATCCTTAAAAGTAGACGATAAGTAAATAAGGAAGATCAAAGACATGTTCGGTGTGATGTGCTTGCACAATTTTTTTTCAAGCATATTTTAAAACTGGGCAATTTTTTATATTTGGACGTGCTGTTAAATTACAAAATTACATTTAAAAAAGTAATCTAAAAAAACTAGGGTAAGTTATACAAATCTATTCGAGATAATAGTTTTCTCGTTTTAGGCCTCATTTTTGAACGTTTTTTGGTCTGGGGTGAGTAATTAGCTTTCAGAATTTTTTTAGTAGGTTCAGATTTGAAAAATTTATAACTAATCCAATAGAGCGGAAGGTAAACTGGTGCCACCTTCACTATTTGTCAAAGAGCCAGCGGTGGTATTTCAACAAAGTCATATATTTTCTAAATTTACTCTCTTATATCTGCTGAACATGCATGGAGGCTTACTAAGTTCAGAGGCCGGTCCTACAAAGTATTAAAAATGTTAGAAATTTGTCGGACTTATTTGTAATATAAATGTTGTTACCGCAATTGAACGTCATCTCTGACGCGACATTATTGCACTCACTCTCATCATAGTTCAAATTGTCTTTACCTAGCTAGTATTTGGGTTTATTTCTTAGTGTTAATTTAATCATCAATGAATGAAAAAATGCCAACGTGTCGGTTTTGCCTGCATTTTTGATGTACATTTACACTCACTTCAAATAATATTTATTATAAAATATTAATGGATACAATTAAAATAACTTATTTACCATCCACACTATACAATTTTAGATATAAAGGTTTTCTTTATTGAAATAATAAGTGGAAGTGAAATTCAATAATGTGCCTTATTTTACTGTTTACTGTCCGAGTTTATACGAAGTAAAATTATTGTTTTGTGGCAAGAAGGTTTATCTTATTTTGTCTATTCATTGGGTTTTCTCTCCTCTAAATTTTTTCCTGTAACATATAAGTATTTAAAAATTGTATATGTAGAACAAAGTGTAGTAAGGCAATTTCGTAAAATTGCCCGGATTACTGGCTGTCTGTACAGAGATTCTTCCTCACAGTTTTTCTGAGAGAAAGAGATGTCTATAAAATGATCAACCAGTATTCCTACATATATATACAGGAATACTGGTTTTTAATTGGTTTTTTGTTAAGACTGAACACTGACATTTAAAATTCTTTAAAACATTAAGGATATATCTTATACCCATAGGGTCCAAAACTGTTGAAAGACAGTGAATTTACAGATCATTTAGTGTAACTACATTCTTATTTAATCAATGATTTTTTCCGAATGGCCAATGGTAAATAAAATGTAAAAATTTCAAATTCAACTCATGATATTGCTATACAGTAAGGGTATTCCAACTCGACGAATAACCGATAAGGAACCGGTAATAGAGGTGCGCCTAACAACATCATTGTAAATCTTAACTCGTCACCGCCTACATTACCGGCTGCATTTCGGTTATTCGTTCAGTTAGATCGAACCTTTAACAATAAAGTAAAAAATATTGTACCTTCATTGTTGAACATTGAAATTTCCACCCTTTCATACCTCAAGCACTCAGCACTCTGTAGGAACCATTAGTGATACCCATTTCATGTAGGTATGAGGATACATTTCGAAATTGCAGGGTTTGTTGGCATATAGTACGACTGACACTTGCTGACTCTTAGACTGTATCAAAGTTAAAACTGGAAACTCTATAATATCTCGTAAGAAGCAAATAAACTACGTGATGATTGTTTAATTTAGTCTTTTTACTCTTAAAACTAAACATAACAGTCAAAACAAGGTTCATAAGTTTTGTTTATTGAATGTAAAATATGCCAAACCGTAGTAAGTAAAATATTATGTTTCTATTGGCAGTTTTATATTTCGTTCCAATATGGCTATAGTCTTGTGTTACGGTTGTTTTAACTCGGTCGTTGTACATGACATGGTATTGCTTTGGTGGTCTATTTGTCAGGTATATGAGCTTTTGGTCAACATTTCTTCTCAGAGTAACTCTTTTATACCATTGTATCAGTGACAGTTGCCAAAGCGTGTCGATATTTTCTTCGGTAAATTCCTATAGAATGTACACCGAATCTCAATCTATAACAAAAGTAAGAGAAACAGTGAATCATTCTAACGATATGTTACGTTCCTTCAGTTTGGCGTTTTTTATAGAATAGTTTTTGAAGTTTCTTTTTGGAAAAAAATGTATTTTTGTGATGTCACAGTTAGGTTATTTTGCATTACCCTATTTATGTTAGGCATTTTTTGGATCGCATTTAGGCCATTTCAAAAACTTGGGAATTCTAAATGATGTTTTGTCTTGTTAGGATTCCATTGTAGAATTTAGTGGTTTTTATCATTAATTCTCGCATCCGTACTTTAGGGTTGCACTTGAAATTTTATTTACATTATATTACTCGTTAGATCTGTTATCGTCTCGATAATTTCGTTCGTTCACTATCGTGTCCCATAGAGATCGTAGTCCATTTCAGACATAAATCGTTCATAGAATTCTCTTTTAATGATCCTTATTTCTTTGTGGAAACCACTTAGGGAATACAATTATTTGTAACCTTCTTTTAGAGAATTATAAAAAACCTGGGAAATGTAAACTATATTAGTACTATTCATTTTTAATGATACACCTTGCACATTTTAGTATTTTTAAAACGCTTTTGTTAAACGGATTTCAACAAACTAACACGTATGGCCTATTATGTGTAATAGTAGATACCGAACAATATTTAAATGTGATTAGAAATGAAGTTGTTCCTGGCAAACTTATACCTCAGTGCAAGACGAGGCAACAGCCCACTATGCTTTAATAGCGTACTTAAACAAATCTTCCTAAGAAATGAATTGACCGAACGGGTGGGTACTACCGAGTGGTCAGCTAGATCACCTTACGCCGTTGGAGTAAAATTTATAATGAAACAATACGTACAGTTGGAAAGGCAAAAAATTGACATTTAAAATAAACATTCTGTAGTTTTAGAAACCGAATATTCGAAAGGAAG